>QBDW01000440.1:0-120372 GCA_003261595.1 Maconellicoccus hirsutus | reverse complement strand
ATTGTCACATTTACTATGGTAACGGTTACTATTTCCCTGTTATGTTTACCCATCGAAGGGAGTTTCTCCCTTTTGAGTTTATTTTGTGTTAAATTTCAGGGAAATTCACGACCACTAAGTGACCTCCTACGCGAAACAACTCCATATTATAGTAATTGATCGAGGAACTTATTTCGATTGTATGTTCTCTAAAGAGTATTCTTAATTCTACTCGAAAATTTCCTCCTGCGCATGATTGTAAAATATTCACGGAATGGAGATAAATTTAAAAATGAATACGAATCTTCACCCTTCAGTTAACCCCATAAATTTCACGGTACCATTAATGCGCATAATAATTACGAACTCTGCGAACATAAGTGCTCTTTAAACACACTCAAAAATTACTTAATCCGAGGATCTTATTTGAAACAACACTTTCCGTATTTCTGGTGAATAAAATGCCATTAATTGTGTTTCTTTACACAATGAAAATGCTGTTCTTTTCAATGGTGTTTATTTTAAAATCAAAACATCGTTCGTAAAACCTTGGGTTACAATTTAAACTCTAATGTAATTTACCAGAGACTGATGCTTTAGAATTTCTCCAAATGCGATATCTACGCTGTTTTTATGAAAACGAGGCTGAAATTCTAAATGAATGACCTCTTACAATTTTAATTATTGACGTAAAATCCCAATCTAAACGAACGAAGTACGACAAGGAAACTCGATCGTGAACGTTTTTTCAATACGTGAATAAACGCTTCAGAAAATGATTTTTCACGAAGCTTTTATATCCTGAACGAATGAGTTTTAATATCTAATTGTTGGTGTGGTTTCACAGAACGATTGATCAATTAAATTGCATATTTTTTCCCCTGTAATTACTCATTATTATTTTTTTTTTTCAGAAATTACATTTGCACATCGAAAATGATTCGGATACAGAAACTACATATACATTGCGTAAGTAAAAACCGAATAACAATTAGTAGGGGGGTACTCAACTATATACTAAGTCATGTGAATTTACCTACATTTCACAATTCCAAAATTCAAACCAGGGTTTCGAGTTGTTATACTAATACATTTCTATTGAATTGACTGACTGATACTAAATTTTTGAAATAAATGCAAAAATAGTAGGTAAAATGAAAGTTTTGGTAGTTGATAAATATAAAAACTATCTTCCACAGGCATGCGGCATAAAAGTTTACTGCGCGTTGTAAAGTCTTCCTTTATTCATGAAGTTCATAAATCAACTTTACCTCTGCCCCTTTCTTGCATGTATTGGGAAGATTTCGCTAAAAGGCATAGACGCTATATAAAAAATTACTTTTAAATTTTATGTCATTGCGAATAAAATTCTTCATAAATAAAACCGTATACCTAACTGCATTTCTTACGCATAAAATATTTACCTACACTGATAGATTTTATTTTGAAAAATTTCTTCTTGGTATTTTGTTATTCAGTATTGATGAAATTCATCAAAGTAGATTATACGAGCAATTTCTTACCTTTCTTTTATTTATAGTCTTCACCTTCGGTAAATAGTTTTTAAATTAACTAAATTTTTAATTCAACTTGTAAAAAAAACGTCAATTTTTCGCCTTTAAAAATCGTCTCACTTATTTTCACCTTTTTTCGTAACCTAAGTAAAATGTCCAAATCCAAAACGAATGACTGTATTAAAATAATAAATTATATATAGTATATTATATATATATATATATATAATTCTTCTTTCACACCAGAAACGTAACCCTCTATAAATTAATATTATAAATTACCCTTAAGCGACGAATTAATGGAATATTGATTCATTTTTAAGGTAACGTGAAGAACTGATTGCGTACAATTTAGAACGCATCGCCGTTAAGGGAATTTCATATTTAATAGTCTATTCTTAATGATGGTAAATTACTAGGTACGTATAGTACCGACTTCGCTAATAACGAATTAATAACACGCTTGAATCATCTCCAACTCACTTGAAATTGTATACATACATATTACATATGTATAGTGTATAATATAAAAAATAAAAACTACTACATCTTTTCCAACCATTTTCCATGTTTTAAATTCTCCCTAGGGGCGTCATACTCTTTACGAATATTACAATGTAACTTAATTTAATTTTTAATTTACACCGAGCTCGTATTAATTTCTTTAATTAAACGTTTTCTTATACTTGATGGAAAATTAATTTTTTTAATGCGCTTGGGTTAATTAAAATGTGTAGTAGGCATAGGTGTTATACGATATTGTTTTTGATACACCACTTCTTTTTAAATGCACTGAGGAGATGTGGGCTACAGTTTACTCACATCACTACTTTATGTGGTATTCGTATTTCATATTACTACCATACTTTTATACCATCAAAAGTAGAACCTTAGTCTTTATGTTAATATTTCTGACGAATGACTTGGTAATCTCGTATGTTATAACCCTTTAAGAATTGTAAGTACCAATATGAATGATGCGGTAAATTTATTGTACTTGTGAAACACGAAAAACCTCAATTAATGTAATAATTCATCAATCATCGTCTTATTCAACGATATGTTATGTAGTAGCAAGCGCGCATTTAAATTCGAGTTTTAATATAAACCAAAAACGGTCGTGAAAACTTCACGTTTTTAATTTGAGTCACATCTCACGATAAGTTGTGACGTATCTGGTGTGTCACGTTTTAAAATGACGCGGTTCAAACAAGTCTTTGAGGTGTCACGTTTTACTTGAGGTCGAATGTTACGTTTCAATTTTGGTTGTCACGTATTTAAAACGTTACTTTTTCAAGTATTTCACCTCTCCATAAAGTAGCGTTACGTTTTAATTGGAGTCACATTTCACTGAGGTATCAAATTTTCAAATAATTCGCATTTCGATCAAGTCACATTGCGCTCTTTGAGGTGTCACGTTCATTTCAAGTCACGTTTCACGTTTGGTCATCTAAAGTTACGTCTCACGTATTTGAAGATCTATGTATCCTGGGCCCAGATCATGAAAAATCAAGCTATTACGATGTTGTAACGTGCTACTATTTCCAATTTTCCATGATCTGGGTCCTGAATCACGTTTCAACTCTGAGGCGTCACATTTTCATACATGTCACGCTTAATGTTTGATTATCGCGTATTTAAGTGTCATGTTTTGGTCGTCATGTCTCAAGCACTTCACGTTTCCAAAAAGTAGCATCACTTTTCATTTGGCCAGTATACTTGGAGTATCGTATTTTCAAGTCGTTCACGTTTCAATTCAGTCACGCACTCTTCAAGATATCACATTCAATTCAAGTCACATCTCACATTTTGTTCCTCTGAGGTCATGTCTCACATATGTGAAGTATCATGTAACTTGAATCACGTTTTAACTTTGAGCTGTCACGTTTTCATATCAGTCGCATCTCACGTTGTAATGTATGGTTAGGTACGAGTTTGATCTTTTTCTTTGATATAAGTCAACGAAGATGAGTTTACTTACTAGAGAAATCGATAGTATTACGTTTTTGTTACAGAAGCTGTCCAATATTTGTGGTGCACTTAGTCTTAGACAAAACAATGCTTATTTCCTTTTATTAATTAAAAAAAAAAAAAGCTTGAACAGAACGATAAATACATAAATTCATGTAAATGTATCTACGTTTTAATCGTTATATTAAATTCCCTTGAAAGCTTTTCAGCTTTTTCTTGCTCAGAACCATTCGCCTGCAATTATACATATATGTATTTAATAAAAATAGAAATTGCCACTTTGCATCGTTCTTTAATACGTATTATAATGAAATATCATCAAAATTTTTAGTAGCTGTCTATCTTCATCTTTCTTGGAAAAAATCATCAAAAAGGTTTTGAACATTTTTATCAATATCGTAAAATAAATATAAAACAGAAATTGTACATTAAATGAAGGCGCCGAATGCTACTATGCCATAGACAGATAGGTAATAAGCAGAGGCAGTGGGTTAGTTATACCAGCTAGTAAGAATCGTATTTGTAAACTCTGATCACGTCTTTTGAAGCGTTTAAATCATCCTTTAAATTATCGCAATTTTATTGACCATAATTTTTTCCTTTTAATTTTCAAGAACTCTGACATACAAATGTACGGTTAGATCCTTTTTCGTGCTATAACTTGTACTGTCGCTGGTCCAGATTTTGATTCGAGTATCTCGACGATTTTACGATAAGTGACCATAGCTGTTATAAAATTTATTTCGGCACTTTACAATCGTTTAAAAATTATCTTATATAGGTTGTATTATGACGGCGGATTTGGAAAACCCTATGCTTCTTCGACAGATGAAATATTATGACGAGAGAAAAGTTGCGGGGATAATGTCTGTTTCTTTGATAAATGCCGACAGCTAAAGTGCTCCATTGTTGAAACAAATATCAAAGTGTTATGCCGACTATAGGACCGTTTGACGTTTGTATCGAGCCGATGCCGCGTGTCACTTTTGTCTACAGATAGCTTTAATCTTAAACGCGCAGCATCCCGGCAGTGTTGCCAGTCAACACGTTTATTTAATTTGAAAGAAAACTGAATAATTGTTTGCTGTTGCTTCTTCGAGATTAATATTTTAAAGAAAATTACAGTTATAACTCATTACGTGAATCGATGTATATGACTTGGTTCTAGCCGCACAACTTATTTGCTATTGTATGAACATTAACTATTATGCATTAATTTTTTTTTTCGTAGTAATAAAATTTTTTTTTCATGAAGCGTACAGAATAAAAGAAACATTGTACTACACGCCGTTTTTAATGTGTCAACTTTTAAGTATTATTTTTTTCTTCTCGCTTAAGCTCGTGCCCATGATGTTTCCTACCTTTATGCTTTGATCTTGCCGACATTAAGTTGGTTATCTTTGATGTTCGCCGATACCGGCCCGTAATTATAAGGAATAAATGAAAATATCAGAATTGGTGTGGACCTGAGGATGGTGAACGGATGCCTAGAGCGTTATTCTTTGACCATGAGTATTATAACTCAACTTACCATAGAAAAAATCGCTAATACCGTAATACGAGCGGTTAAGCACACTTTTTATCGAGTTTTACTTGCATTATTCATGAAAAATCAAATAATTCGGTTAGATACTCGTGTTTTTAATTTATTTTTCAAACGATATTAAGTTTTTATGTACCCACGTGTTGAATTTTCATTAAAAATAGCCAATTTCTTAGTATAATATCGCTATTCATAAAACTTTATGGCAACTTCGAACGAATTTTCTTAAAGTACATATTAGTTTATGTAATTCTTGAAAAATCTCAACTTTTGTTTGCTTTACTCGAGTTTATTCATGAGAAACCCATGTTTTAATACAACGACTTCTTTACCTTTAACGAAGTATGATGCATGGAACCGTTATTCGTCGATCTTTTTGCTGTGATTTATAAAATTCAAGTCAGAACTGTCAGAAGCTTATACGTATACTTACGTACATTCGATTTGAAACCACAAATCACATCATTTTGCCTTTCCGGCGACTTTAAATTTCAAAACAGAAAAAATCACTCCCTTTGCTACGTAAATTATAATTAACAAATTACTACAAGTTTTAACAATGTAGCAGGTAGTTTCTGTTTTGTCATCCTTTTTTAAATTTTACTTCAACAAATACTTTTTTCTATTCCGTCAACCGCTAAAACATATAATTTGTCTGTGTTTCACTCGATGGCTTTGAAATTGTAATTGTTTTATTTTTTTCTGTTGAATTATTAAAGGAAACTAAAAGCTTTTTGACATTATGAAAATTACAATTTGAAGTTCACTAATGTTTTTGTTGAAAGAAAGATCATTCTATTATAAGACCTTTGCTCTTAAACTGTATAATAAAAATAGAATTTTAATGTTTTTTTTTTTTAAATTCCCTTCATTTACTTTTAAGCGAAATAATGTAAATAACAGAATTGAAGAAAGCTTTTAAGCCTTTTTCGGAAGAACGTATGCGATATTAGTATATGCATATTCTTTCAATAAATAAAACTCATCTTGACTTTTCAAATGAATCACAAGAATTTTCTTTTCTTTTTATTACCATTATAAATGTTCATCACGCCTTCAATCTGTTTCTCGAACAAAGGCAGTTTTCCGCGTATTCTCCTTTTCAAAATTAGTAGCTATAGCTAATAGCTAATACTGTGTATGGGTTTTTGTAGTTGTGAGATCTTAGGTATAGGTGTTGTGGGGTTGATCGTTTTATTCGAATCAGACATTCATTTATTTTCTACTCTTCTTTTATATTTTTCTTAGAAAATTAAGCCACAATACTGAAATTAATTTCAGGATTCCATTTCATTTTTTTTCAAGTTTACTATTGAAAATAACACCTACCGATATTTTTCAGTTTACTTACTTATCTTCGTTATTCCTCTAAAAATTACTTTTAACGCTGAGACATTAATAACAAAATTCGTATTCTTTCTTGAATTTTTCAACTGATAACATTCTTGTCAAAAATTAACGTTTTTGTAGGTAGGTATAGGTACCTACTTTTTGTTTTTCAAGATGTTAATACCTCGAAATTCTGATACGTTGATTTGAATATTTAAATTGCAATGTTTTGGTTGCCAACTAATTTACCTCGGTCATTACCTTGCGTATATTTGAAAATATCGCTTCTGCAGAGAAGTCGCGATGAAGGGAAAGGAGTGTCCGATGCTAACGCCACTTTTTTCAAAAAGAAAATTATGTAATTTCACACACCGAACGGAATAGGAAAAAAACTAGTTAAAAGATTGTGTTCTATGTACCTACTCATTCTAATTCTATGCGACATACCCTCACGTTTATAAAATTTCGCCATCGAAAAAAATTACAGTCAAAATTAAAAAATGTATACGTATAATTTAATATTTGTTCAAATGTAAAAACCATTGTTTTTTAAATACGTATTCCAGTACAGTTCCAACAAACTCTGGTTTCTCTTTCAAATCATGTCTTGATTTTAAAATAATAGTTCCATGATGGCAAGTTGTACGTGAACGCACGATCTTAAAACATATACTAATATTTTTTTATATTTCGCTCACGGCTGGATTGTAAGTACAATTATTTTGAACGAAAGAACATTTGCCGCGAAAATTTACATAGTTTATTTCATTTTTATTTCTTCGTTGAAACTGAATACAGATTCTTTTGTTTGCCAAGTATAGCATCACGTATAACGCAGAAAAGAAATTTTGATTGCAAAAAATTATTTCTAAAAAACACGTATTAGTAAAAATACAAGAAATATTTTTCAGCTCTTATCGCGAATATTATAAACGCTTGAACACTTCACGATGGACCGCGCCAAAGCCGAAGATGTTTCAAAAGTGTTGATAATTTTCGCATTGACACAATTTCGCCTGTATCTAATCAATTTTTAATCACGGAAACGAAGATTTTTCACGGCCAGCGTGGCCAGAAATTTTGAATAATCTTTCAACTTTTTGCCCATATATATTCGAACATCTGTAAACGTTCACATCTCGCGTACTCGAGCGGTTCTTTTCATTTAATAGACGAGACGCGTGGAGAGGGGCTTGGCGAAGCGGTAACATATTATTAATGCTGCTAGCTAGCACCTGCCCGCTAATTATCAGCTTCCTGCCGGTAACCACGTTCATCTTATAATATAGAGGCTGCTGCTAACATTACGTCGGAGAATATTATAGGAGGCCAACCAACGGCATGAATTATTGAAAGCGCCGGTACATGGCGGCGCTTTTGTTTTATGATTAACGTGAGATCCCCGCGGCGATATATGTTAGGCATCTCTTGCATGTGAAATCGTTCTTTCTTCACGAGATGTATGCGCGATTATTTTTCAAACCTACAGACCACTAACCAATAACAATGGTAATAATTGATAACGTTTCAACGTTATAATTTTATTTTAACGCGACGAGAATTTATCAGTTTTTTTATTGAAAGTTATTTCCTTAATTAACTGAATTTGTTGTTTGTACGCAAGTTTCGGATGTAGCAAACAATCATTGGTAGTCGATATACAACGAGTACCTATTCAAATAATAATTTGCAAAAAATATCATAATATTGATGCTTCGTTTTTTTATTTTGTTGACATTACATTCTAATATTTCAGTGCTCCTTATTTTTTACTGAACATGCAACTTGTTCGACAAGTTCGTTAGCCAACGAAACAAAATGTCTATTGCATAAGGATGATTCTCAAGGCAATTTCGTTCTTCATATCTCGAAAATGAACATTTAAAATTTTTTTTCTTTAAAATCACGTTTTTTTAAACCTCAATACGGTATTACCGTCGTAGATAAACCTTAGATTTCGTACTTATTCCATGATACATTCAATTACGTAGAAGACTGAACACTTTTACCGTTGACTTTCTAAATTATTTACAATGACGTGAAATGTATTTTGGTACGTTAACCCGTAATTAATTCTTATCGTTATTATTGGTTTTAAAAAAGCATTATAACGTGTTATAAAAGATCGGCAACATCAAAGAATTGTTCGCAGGTGCGACCATAGGTACACTCGTCCGTCAAACACCAAACATTTGCCAATTGCGGTCGATGGTAGATACAGCGCATGAAATGCAAACATGCACCAATGCTTGGTGTTTCTTCAATTTCTCGTGTAAAAAGAGAAAAGGAAATTTATCAAAATGGCGTCAAATTTGCACTTTTCAGATGATTGGATATTTTTGAATATTCGATGCTTCGTTCGATACCAAAAATAGCTATCCGGTGCGATCAACCGTGAAACTGCGGCAAATTTTTTTCTACATGAAAAACCAATCACCTACTTGACAAACGTGCCCGTCAAACATTTAGTTAGCTTTTATCGAAATGAAAACTATCAACGGTGAAAAGTTTCCGTACGATTTGATATTTCTTTCGCGAATTATAATATTACAATGAATGGATAAACTTAGTATTTATCAACTGTAACCAAAAAATATGAACATCTCTCCGCTCGCTCAAAAATACATATAATTTTGATAGTTATTGTTAAAACATATGTTTTTACGCATCATAAAAATTATTTAAAAAATACAAAATTAATTAAACAACAGATATTGAGTGACAATATCAACGAGAGCCGAACGTAGGTAGCTCAATACACAATTTAGGCGATAAAGGCTGAATACTAGGTAGAGAAGTGACTGGATCTAGCGGAGGTTTTTTATTTTAATTTTTTTTGAAGCAGCCGCGCGGCACTCCTTTGATCAACCTCCCGTATCAAACGTAATCAGTTCCGGCGAAAGTTAACCGCCAAACCATTATACTGAAAACATAACGTGGTTTAACTTGGGCTTCACCTTAGTGAAGTGATTACCAAATTACGTACATTCATGCGTTTACAACTTTTTCGCGGTTAAAATATAATAAAACGTAATAAATCTAATATCTTTATTTACATAATGGTTACGCTGTGAACAATCACAAAAATGCAGTGAAAAAAAAATTCTTTCATCGAAAGCGTGTTATCTATTGATGTAAATTTCATTAAATCGCTGATAGCTTTTAATACCGGTTTTAAAACTTTGTAAAAAGTTCTACCCATAGAAAACTACATGATTGGGAGATTTAGTCGGATTCAAGAATGTAGACCTATCAAAAAATACGTTAATGCGTGATATAACTGCGAACCGTAAGATTTCAGGCGTTTAATGTCATTAAAATTACTTTCTGTTGGATATTCAGGGAGAAAAAGTTTAATTGCCTTCTTAAAATTGTTTAATAATCGTTTTAAATTGATTTTATTAACATTTTTTCAACGCTTTGCGTTGCTCTTCATCGGAGTCATAATTTATTGCTATTTTTTATGTCAAGTGATTATTTTTTCTTCAAAAAAAAAAAGTACTAAACAATTGTTGATACCTACTTTATCTAGAAACAAAAAATTACATGCGTTTTTTACAAATAGAATCAAATTTATAAATTGAAAAACGTCTCGAAAGAATTATTTTGTAAATTCTTCAATGGACACAACTGCTTCAATCAACGACGAGACATTTTCTGGGTACCTATGTAAGTTGGATGTTGCGTTCATCGTTCAATTTTTTTTGTAAATTTTTCGTAGTACATTTCGGTAGGTCAATTAAGTAGACTGAATTATCACGAAATACCGAGTTATTGATCGAAAGTACGCAATGTGATTAAGTAAAATTAGTGACGTGATAAGGTTTTTAAATGAGCAGATAGCAAACAGTAAAATATCGATGATCACATACACGATACAAAACTAATCTATCACATTGATTACAATTAATTAACCAATTTATTGTATCCTCAATAGTGTATGGCACCTAATGGCGAATGATTAATTAAACACTCAATTCAAAGTTTTTCTTCACTTACACGAATAAAACTGTAATTATTGATAAATGTTTACGTTTATTCCACTTCATTGAGCATTTTTTCAACATGCAAAATGATGTAAAATTGGTCTTGGAAAAATTAGGTATATAAGCTCAACGTAATCTTATCTATTGATTTTTTTTCTTTTCTCGATTACAAATCTCCTGGCTGTTGCACCAATTACCGATTCATTAATCACCGTCACGATAGGCTTAGTAAAAGGGAACAAAACGATTTGTTCTATTTAGCTGATAATTTATTCGTGTAAATAAAATCGGCAAACGTACAAGAAAGTTTTTAATAAGCGTGATGTCAACATGATATTCTTTTTGTATACACCTCATTAATATTCCGACAATCGAATGATGTTCTTAAAAGGATAAATTTCTCTTAAGGACAAAAAGTCCATCTGACAACAACGTGCATAGAACAGGCCACGCACGGCTACGCACAAAATAATGGAAATACTGACGATGCCTTACGTCTTGGGTATTCAGTTCTTCCTTGAAAAACAGGATTGTCTGTCATGTTACCGACAAAAAAAAGCGCGATGGAGCAGAACTAGTTGAAGAGAGAGACCAATCCGATGAAGAAAGAAAGAAAATAAGGAGGCAATGACGATGATAATAAAATGTAGAGAAGAAAAAAAAGGTTCCATCAAGAGAAAAAGAAAAGCAACACCGCGCTCTGGTCGGTAAACTGGATATAGAAGATAGCTGGAAAGAGACTTGTTGTTATTGTTCATCATATGAGCGGGCCGCGGGGATTGGTTTGGCTCCGTAGTGTAGACCTCTCGCTGAGCTTGTGAAGAAGCCGACAACAGATAATACAGGAGGGGAGTTCCCCCCTTCATTTAATACCTGCTGCCCCTTCATTCATTCGTTCTGATACCATCCTACCTAGAAGAACGCTAAGAACGGTTTCAGTGTTTCTCATCGTGAGTGCAATTAAATAGATCTGTAATGAAGACTTAACTTCGATACCTTGAGCGTTGAAAAGATTTTCTTCTTCGAATTTATATTCGCTTACGTTCACAACTTGTACATACTTTGGGAGTTTGATCACGTTTCGTATGCAAATTTGCCATGCATAATTGCATATGTAAGTAGAAGAAAACGAAAACCCAAGTTCAAAATTTCATTAGACTGATTGTTTAGCGTTTTATTTAATTTCAATCGAACTACTTCAATGTTGATGAATGAAAATCTTTTGACTTTTTGATTTCGATAATATTAGCTCTACAAAGTTTTGGGCTTTCTATCTCGAGCTGTCTACATACGAAATTCTCGATATGCTTTATAAGAAACTGGTTTCTTAATTACCAAATTTTGGAAAATTTCAGTCAATTAAGCAAGAAATTAAAGACATGTTAAATTACGGCAGGTGTTATTATACATTACATTTCCGACGTAAATTTCTTCGATATTCGATGAAATACGTTTCGAACCCTCGAAGATCGCAAATGCAATTGGAAAACACTTGTGTTTTCACGTTGCTCGAAAACACAAGTACCTACTTTGATAAACATGCATATAACACCGCTGATAATTAGTACATAATTACGTATAAATCATTTACTCAAATAGCAGATTCGTCTTTTATGAACTTATACGCTGCTTATGTGAATAACAAAATGACAATAAATCAAAAATTGTACTTAATAACTTCGATAAGAAAAACTTAACTGTTTCCACTTTAGATCCAATTACTAAAACATGATACAGGCGCATAATAAATTCACCTGTAGATCTTGTTTGCATTAAATAAACAACGGTTATTGAAATACAAACCAATTAGATGCATCGGTACATTAAAGCGGGAATTTTTTACAAGTATTACTTAAGACCACATGACTACATAAGTTTTACTTTGCCTATCGACGCTCACGCTTATAAAAAATGTTGTTTTATGTATAAAAGAGCCGACAAAAAATTTGGTATAATTTGGATACCACTTGGTCGTTGTATCACTGAACCGAACCCAAACTAACTTGTAAGTTGTAGGCCAAATGATACCGAAGAACGAGCCGCCTTTAGTGTAAGAACAACCAAGTGAGTCCACGTTACTTGTTGGCTATGCTTCTCATTATACCGAGTAGCACATGTATTTCGAATAGTGTTCGATTCATGACCGTGGTGTGATGTTGTGGCGTACGTGTGTAGTGTTACTTTCTGATAAAATTTTTTACTTACGAATTTTTTCTTATTTATCGAAATACTTTTAGTGATAACTATTATTTTTTTGTCGGTTTTATTCCATACAAAGTCAGCATCTACCTACTTTTTTATTTAAATTTTCGCGCTAATTGCGATGATCATGTTGTTGATAGTGTGTTGTTTTTGAAATTTTGTGTGAATAATGTTTCCGGACCACGATATGGCAACTAATATTGTTCGATGGATGAAAACCAAATTCCATGGATACAAACCATTTACAGGTACTTTTTTATTACTACCAAACCTTTTTTGTTTGAGATGAAGGAAATACCTACTTGATGAAATTTTTTCAAAAAAAAAATTAGGTATAATAAATCATAAATAGGTGTCATTTTGAGACATTTAGTTGAGCCCCGATTCGCGAACGAACGAATCATAAATTATTCGTTGATGATTTTGTTGTATTCACTCAAACCAGCGAAACGTCCCCCAACTGTAGCACTTCAACAGGAAGAAAAAGGGTGTTGAAAATGTCAACTGTACTTAAAAGTAAAACCTTTGATTTTAAATTAATTGGTTGGTTTATTCCTTTTCATTACTAAATCGACTCATATTCAAACCCTGTTCTGTCACCTCGACTATTTCGAACGCGTCGTCGCATTTAAATAGTCTGTTTTAGAATCGCATCCCTTCGAAATCAGTGTGTTTGAAAAGTGAGGCGACGAAATGGATTAGCCTTTATCCTAACGTGACGTATTAAAGAGATGTAATCGTTTGATGGAGTTAAATCGAGTGCGATAGGAATAAAAAAGCTGCACGGTTTTGATCAATTACTAACATTGACTTGACAATATGTTTGTTTACTATATCAAAAAGGAACGAGTTTTTCAAACGACCACGAAATTTACCAACAATGTGCGGTTTTCATTTTGAGCCAATAATTGATTAAAGAGTGCTGGTTACCGGCTTGTAATTTCTTCGTGTATAATTACCAAAGCTGCGTGATTTTCTTGGTGATATGTTCCAAGTGAGGAAATAATTGTAGGTACCTACATTTCCATCGGGTACTTTCTATTGACCTGTTTATATCAGCTGGCTTCTCAAGTTTATTGAAAATGTTACGTAATTGATTAATTTTCTAGTACCAAATTACTAGTTACTGTTGGTAACCGCATACCAAGCATGTTTTTTTCTCTTTTTTTTTGGAATGTTAGCTCTACCTATGCGATAATAACGAAATTCTGAAAATTTAAATCATTCCGCGAATAACAACTTAATGATATTTCGTTTGTTAAAATAATCTATTGTTAAATGTAAATGAACCTGAAAGTAAAGAATTCCTTTAATGTACTTCTACGTACATATAAATAACGTCAAATACGTGATTATAAAACGCGTTATTTGCACGTTTTTGTAATAGTTGAGTGTGATAATGTGTAAACTATGAGGAATTCTAAAATGTGTTGTAGATTTGAGGAATTTCTGGAAAGGTTTTCTGTTGCTTGTAGCTTTTTTGCCATGTTATTACCTGTATTGTAAGCCATACAACGAGGTAAATTTTCAAATTGTGCCATTCTGCCTTCATGCCTCGGATTATTTTGTTTTCGCTGGTATTTTAAATAAAAAATGAAAAATATCACCTCTAGCTTGATGATGCATGTACTATTATGTACTCTAAATCGAAATACAGCTACAGACTTGTAAACGATTGTTACAGAATTTTGGCAACGTTTCGACGTCTCGCGTATTTTCGATATTAGTAAAATTACCGAGTCTGCGATTGCCAATATTACTTGTTCACGAAATGTCAAAATTCATGTCCGCAAATCCTCTTTAATACGCGATTAAACATAGATGCTTTATCAGCAATAAGGAATTAACAGTTTCGTAATGGAAGTATGTATGTACTAGATACGTACGTTCAAATAGAAGTGTCGGCGGCGCCGTTATCGAGTTGACAACGCCTGAGGCGCCAAATCTTAAACCGTTCAAAGCAGTTTCCCGCCTAATATTGAATCTTATCCAAGTTGATGCATTGTGCAAAGACGGTACCTCGAGTTTCGCTTTTGATGCTCAATCTAAAACTAATAAAAAAACCATAAAGAATCAAGTGTTTTGACGTAAAACATTGCTAACGATTATTTTATCTCGACTGGATTATTTTTAGAATGGTTCGCGGCTGCGGTGTGAATGTTTGTGTATAGTGCGAATTATCTAGGTGCGCATACGAAAACGTATCGTTGATCGTGGGGTGTGTTTTGGAAAATTTTCCGATTCTTCGAACTCAGTTAGGTGTAAGCTTGGAGTATATAGTTACTAGTTAACTCAGATATGGGATATTGAATGAACCACGTGTGGCGTTTGATTGATGGTCGAGTTTTGTTATGATAAGATACAGCGCAACGTATGGCACTGCGTTATCTTTCTTTTACAATGGTCAATTTTAACGAGAAGCCTCCTATCGTCGTACTATGATTTAAATAGTGTAACCAAGTGAATACAAAATTAATGAAAATATATCACTCTTTGTTTATATCATCCATTTATCTGCTTACTTCATGCCGGATGATCGAATGATCTTAGTTCCCCAGTTTAAAAAGTAACGAATTTTTGTGCCACATAAAGTGGGTTGGTAACGCTGAAATATCAATTATCCAATTAAATCGTGTCATTTCATTGTTTACATTTGATTAGCATTACCAATCCACTTCATGTGGTACAAAAATTATCAACTTTTTAGACAGGAGGACTAAGATCATCCGATCACTCGGTATATTGAGGTACTTTTCAAGTTCTTGAAAAAGTTCTGAGTAAGACAATCCACATCTTTCGTTTTCAATCAAGTGCAATTCCGATTGACGTAAGTTATACCTGAAAAATAATCGCCTTGAACTTGAAATACTATTAAGAAGAAATAGGTCATGAAGTATTCTGCTCTGGAATGGCAGCACAATAATTGAACTTCAACTAGTTACGGATTCAGTCCATATTTCGGACTCGTACATATCGACGGTATTCATATTCCATAATCATTACGGCGGATAATTCGAACTCTTTCATACAGCCTATTCCAAATATTTACTCGTACCAAGTAACCCGTCAATATTTACTATGCAATCGTTTGATTTTAATTATTTCGCGAGTTCTTAAACGGTTTACTTTGCGTAAGGCCGGCTTCGTATTTAGCTGGGTTTTATTTACACCATTTTCAAGTATATTCGGAAATTTTTCCCATCTTTTAATCACGAAAGTGAAAAGTGGCCTTGGTACGATGTTTCCTATTATTGCAGTCGTTGAAGATAGAGTAAGCAATTTCTGTACGATGTTCGATGTTCCGAGATATCGATTTCGAAGAAGTATTTTCAATTAAATCCGCCAAACGAATACGTAATTACGTTCGGACACCGTATGTTGATTACGTAAAGCCTATCATATCGATAAGATGTAATTAAACCGTGATTAAGAAATTGGCAGTTATCTCGCCGCCAAGTCTGCTGGGATTCTGGGAAAATGCCGGTTCAACATTGAATTCTCGTATCACAACGTTACACAGGGTGATGAGAAAAAAGTAAACGCGTAAAAGACGATATCGTGCGACTGGTCGGCGAGTTTATTGAAGATTTTTAATTTTTCGCATTTAATGATTTCTCAATCGGTGGAAATGATAAACGATGTTGGAGACTGATCAAAGTTTCTTTCGTTGTGTAGAAGGTTCTTTGTGCTTTTTCATTTTACGTTGTTTACGAGGGTATAGACATAAGCGAGAGCGATTTGACACCATCCCCTCCTCATCACCACCCCCTTAAATAAGTTGAAAATTCGGCATCAGCGTTGGAATATTTGTAATGTTGAGGAAATCTTACTGAATGGGTTTTCATGAAAACCGCGATGATATCACAATTTTCATTTGTAACAAATTTTTTTTCAATTTCGCACTACGCTATTGAAGGAAGATCAAGGTAATTGAAAACTACAAATGTTACAATTTGTTAACTCGATTAAGGTTAGAACGCCTATGAGATCTCTTTTGTTTGGTATGTATCGTTAAGGTAGTGGTTTAGTATCTGGATAATAAAAATCTAACATGGTTACTTTTACCGGAAATCGTCCGTCGTCTTGGAATGTTCCAGTAGACGCCTATAAAGAAGGCGAAATAAATCTGTTACGTATACGCGAGTAAAATATGGAATTTCGAGTTATAAAATTGATTTGAGCGGTGGTGGTATTTAAAATTTGGATATTTTCGCCACATCATTAGAGACATCGTGTTTTCACTAATGTCTCCGATAATTCGAGGAAACACATTTGCGGCCCGGTTGCGCAAACGACAAAGGTTACGTTACATTTGTAAATCTCCTTACAAAGGTTTCGGTTCGCCGTATCCAGGCGGCACTTCAAATGCGAAGAATGCGAGGTTCTGTACGCATGCGCCGACGCATGGGTGGTCTTCGGGTTTTAATGCGTACTTTGTATGCGTAAAACCGTAAACGTTTGTAATTTTGGGTTCCTTTTGTTGATATCATTTTATCGTCTTATTCGATGCATAGAATTGCGATTGTATAGGTAAATACACTTGTAAAAGAAACGTGTTCGTTTGCGGTGTTAAATGCCGATTTCTCGGAATTTTTACGATTTCGAATGAAATTACCGAATTATGCGGTAATGAAGCGGCCACCGATTAATTAGCTACCTTTGCGGCGCGGATAATTGCTATTCTTTATTCGGCCTTATATCCGGTGCAATTAGAGAACGTACCAGACGCCGTTTTTCGGAGTATTTCGAGAATTCGATAAATTTTATTTTTCGTGAGTATTTCGTCATCGTGGATGTAAACGCGTCGATACGCGTTGCTTGGTTCAAGCGACTTTGATGCGTTCGCCCACTTTGACGTGTCGGCGTCACGTCTCGTGTCCTGTGGGCGCGTTAACCAGAAAGAGCCGCTTGTGTTTGGCGGTGCACTTCATACACATTCACCAACTCTCGTTTGACGCTTTGTTTCTTTTTATTACTAATTTACTTGTTCGAAGACACTGTATGAAATTTTTCCTGTTAATTAACACGAATTATCCATTTGAAAAATTTTTCCCCTGCAGCATCGTATTTTGCTCAAGGTCACACGTCTTCGTAGGTTTTCTCACGATATCTCAGTCCAGCGAAAAATTGAAAAAAGTTGTTTCGCATCGAGAAAGTTCTTTGTTTTCTTAGTTGAGAAAAATATTGGTTGACTAAAAATCTGAAATAAGTCGATAATTTGCGAATTAATTATAATTTTGGCTTCGAATTATCAATTTTTTAAACGTTTTTCGTTTTATTTCAGGTTTTTTGAGTTTTTTTTCGTAGATTTAATTATAAGAAAATGATATTGAATTTTATTGCATCATTATTTGTGGTTACTTTGAAAATATGAGGTTACTTTAAAATATAGTTTATGCGAATTGAAATTGATTTTCACGACTACAAATTAATTTTTGTTTATTTATGACTTTTTTATGCGACTTTTAAAACGTGCTTACTAATTGCGTATAGCAACCGGTTTTCAAAGGAACCTCGTACTTCCAAAATGACTCTTAATTGTACGGTTTCTACTTGAGATCGCTAATTAACACAAAATTAGTTTACAATTTCAGTAATAAAATTGTCGACAAATTACGATTCCATGCTTCGATTTTGACAGTACTGATCAGCTTCTCAGTTTCAAGGATTGTTCCAGCAACGTTGGATTAAAATATCTCGAAACCGGGTTTTCCTAAGTACATAGTGCCAGTTAACGAAACGTGGCATTTATCTTCCTCTAGGATCTATAAGATATCGTTGTGGAGTAAATACTTCGGGAGTTATTGAGGAAAAACAAAATGGAGAAGATGAAAACGACAAAATCGGCGAAAACTCCATCCTTAAATTAAAATATCTCAAAAACAGTTCCATCTAGGTGCATAGTGCAGGGGAACGAAATATGGCATTTTTTTCACTCTTTCCAACGATCTACGAGATATTGTTGTAAGATGGATGCTTTCAGAGTTATTGAAGAAGTGAAAGTAGTGAAGAAATAGTGAATTTTGTCATAAAGTGGTGTAAGAATGAAAAAAAACGAAATATTTTTGAAAAAATTACACAAAAATTGTTCATTTTTGATAAATTATTGGCAATTTTTCATGGATTGGCAGCACTGATAGAATATGTGACGTCATATACTTTTTTTTCAATAAGCATATAATGCATTAATTTTTTTACAATTTAAATTTGATTTTTTTATGTAGATTTTCTAGGGGTAGTAAAGATGAAAAATTTTTGAAAATTTGGTGAAAAAATAGTGATTTTTGAAAAAAAAAAAAATGCGTTGGATACCCTGATGTACCGCAATGTTAAATTTTCTGGCAAAATTTGCAGATCTCACTGGCTAGACGGCGACACAATCAACTTGCATGGTGCCTTATGGAATTTTTAAATGATTGGTTTCCTTTGCCAATTTTCGGACCATTTTTACTTCGTGGTATGTTTTGTTTGAGTGAAAGTACTGACTCAATGCGAAGTTAATTGTGTTTACACCGCCTTTTATCATTTTTTTTTAAGTCTCCGAGAAAGTGGTTCAAATTGAAAGCCAAAAGGTAAAGGGTGAATGTTTGTTTGAAATTAACGATCTATGTGCCTAGGTGTAGGTGCCACCCTTGACCGTAGAAAATCAAGACAAGCACCTATAGAAAATCTCTATAGAGTTGTTATAATGTCGCGGTACCTAGAAAGGGCGAATACGAAAAAGCGACTGTTGTTCGTATACTGTGTATTCCAAAAACTACCAGTTGGAATCCCGATGACTTCTTTTATCATATAAGCTATACATATGCAGCGTTAATTCGAGCCAATATCCAACGGCGATCCTTTAACCCTATTCCTAGAACTTTCCCTGTAGGGTTGCTGCGCGAGGTAATTGCGTAGGTTATTTTTTCGTTTTGTAATAAATTATAATTCTCGGAATACGTTACACCAAATGGCGGTATTCGATTGTCTGTGCTACTGTAGACGTCAAAGGCGGATGCCGAATGCTGATTCGATATAGGTATGTTGTCATATCGTATCGTCTTACGATACGTCATCGCGCCGCCGCCGTTTACTGTGAGAAAGAATTTAGATTTCGATGACGATGCTGTATATCGCGTCGGCGAGCCGATCTCGTAGTGATAAATCGTACAATGTAACTGTAAGCATAACGTGCGTAGAGGTTACTCATTCTAATGATAATCCGATTGCGTGGCGGTTATCAGTTGTAACGGTGATAATGAACTGTTACATAAGCTCGTATAATGGAGGCCTGCTTGAGAAACTATCTTATCGAAGTGTTATCTTCTGCGTTGTCAACTCGTGCGACTATTCTTTAATAGGTCGTTGGGCGACGACGGCGATTGGTGCGATCATTTTTTTCTACGTGAATCTTCTAACGTAAAAAAAAACCATGGAATTCGGGCACACATGCTGCATAAGTAGCGATACACGTTGCATATTTTTGTGGTTATTTGAAAATCACTACAATGCGAAATCCAAGAGTACACCCTAAAGCGTTCTGTAAAACCGGACGGAATACAGTCTTTTGTAGCCGCGACGAACGGTTCCTGTGTATATCTTACACAATGCGATTCGCCTACCGTCTCACCCTTCGAATTCGCCTGTATTTAAGGCTAATTCCAAGTAATTTCAACGGCAACGGCGAAGGGTTCTTGTTTATCGAAACCTGGCGCTGTTCAAAGGCCTTCCGAGAAATCTAGCTCGTTTTGCTTCCACATACACAAACCCGCGTCCCGCGTAATCGCATTGCGGCACCTTGGAAATTAGCTGGGTTTTGTTTCAATACCATGTGTTTCTCTGTAGTATTCGATAGCCGTGAAATTAAATTTTTTATGCGGAGAAAAATTGCTTCGGAGATGGTTTTCTTATTTCGTATCTACGTCCCGCTGCGTTTGTATTCGATAAAAATGAACAGCGGTCTCGTGATGTGATGTAGTAAAAGCTGCAAGTAGCCAGAGATGGGTTACTTCTTGGCTAAAGTGATATCGTGTCTAGCCAATGATGACGTTTCAAATTGAACGAATAAAATCCAATTTGAAGCAAGTATTTTTGTTCAAATTTGAAAAAACGTTTTGAATGAAAAATCAAATTGCATTTTTTTGCATTTTGGCTGATCCCGAAATGAGGAAAGGGAAAGTTACAATTTGTAATTTGTCTTGGGACGCAGAAATGCTAAATCCGGGCCTTTTTAGACTTAGTAATAAAGGTTTTTGAGAAGGTATTCAATAGAAAATCTTTATAGGATGAGGTGAGGGGAGGGGTAAAAATTTCTATCTTGAGAGGTATATTCCACGTTCGATATCGTTTTCATTTGATTCGATCTTTTAAAAGACGAATTCGCCGTTTTATTTTCCCATCAGAATTGATAACAAAATTCAAAGTGGCTGACATGACGAAACACTTGAAAATGCGATACTTACTTCGAACTGTGATATGTGGGGAAATTGCAGTTTTTGAATTTTTACACGAAAACAAGAGGGTTTTAGAAAATTTTTCATCTATTATAATTTGAAGAAAAGTAAATTTCCTATTTTTTGATGTAAAAACAATTACGTTTTGACCGTTTTTAAGGTTGTAAAGCTCAATTCTTCTCACTTCTTTTCAGCTTTTTTCAACGTTTTGCAACTTCGCATAAAAATTGCCTCGAATTTAAGTCAGAAACACAAATTTTTTGTAAATTTCGAATTTTCAGAATTTCTTCCTCTTTTCAACAATGTATGTATCTATAATTCTAAAATGAATACCGGCAGACTAACATAATTATAAAATAATTCATCAACAAATATCGTTGTTAAATCGTAGAAAAAATTCTACGAACTCGAGATTTACAAAAAATTAGTATTTCTGCCTCAAATTCGAGGTAATTTTAGTGCAAAGTTGCGAAACGTTGAAAAAAGCTGAAAATCAGTGAGAAGATATGAGCTTTACAACTTTAAAAATGGTCAAAACGTAATTGTTTTTATATCAAAAAATAGGAAATTAAATTTTTTTCAAATTATAATAGATGAAAAATTTTCTAAAACCTTCTCGTTTTCGTGTAAAAATTCAAAAACTGCAATTTCCCCACATATCACAGTTCGAATTATCGCATTTTTAACATTTCGTTGCAGCGCGCTCTGTGTATCGTTTTGTTTCCAATTATTTTTGAAAAAAATTCAGACATTTCTTCACGAAGTTTGGGATATGGATTTGTAAGAATAATCGAAAAAAAATCCCTCAAAAGACGTGCATTTTGATTACAAATACGATTACATTACTTTTTGAACTATACGAGGGCTACCATCGCGTATAATTTTCTTCTCAAATCTTCAATATCGCTATTAATCAATCGAAAGGCAAAACTTGTTGGAAATCTATCAACTATCTTTTCTTTTTGGAATTCCAGACAGCGCTGTGACTTTTATACGATCTGCTATATATTTATGATTGTCGCTGTTAAATTTCTTAATCGTCTGGTACTTGGTTGCGGATAGATAAACGGCGTAAAATATGACTAGTTGAATCACCCTAAACATATTTTACATTTCGAGAGCGAAAAATCTCTACCAGATGTGTTATGTATGCTTGGTTCGTGTAGTAGTAAAAATCGATCTTATATCGGCATACTTGTAACGTAACGTTAACGAATTAACGTTCGTAAATCATCGAGTTTGTGAAATAA
This sequence comes from Maconellicoccus hirsutus, assembly GCA_003261595.1. NCBI lineage: Eukaryota > Metazoa > Arthropoda > Insecta > Hemiptera > Pseudococcidae > Maconellicoccus > Maconellicoccus hirsutus. Next base: position 98,163 of record QBDW01000440.1, on the reverse strand, counting down.
CCTTCATTACTTAGCTATATAATGACGTGACGCTAAATTGGCGCTACAATTATCATTATAATAAACCCATCAACGAAGAGTTCAGACATGTGTATAACTCTCAACGAAACAATTATCAAATTGAAAAATTTTTCACAGCAGACGTCGCGATGTTGGTGAAATATATGGCGGAAGAAATTAACCGTTATGTAAATTCTGGAAGTAATTAAAGGTGTCATTCGGGCGGTAATTTTTCATACCTAATGAAATTTAATTTTAGCGAATTAACTGGTAAAATTGCATCGTAAAAAAATTGTTATTACGTGCCGCGTTGTAATTATACGCGTTGATTTCGCATATAAACGAATATATTTTCGAGTTAGTTTACGACGAATTACTCACTTAAACGTCATCCAATTAATATATTTATACGATGCGTGTTGGGATTTTCTTCGTGTAAAATGAAAAATACACGTGCGAATACATATCACTTTACCAAAGGAGCCGAACGTGTTTTCCGTTCGAAAATACCACTTTAATGTTACACCGAACGAGGAAAAAACAACGAATTTCGTATCGCTTACTAAGTAGCGAATGTATGTAAAAATTATACGATGAAATTGATTTTACGATTTAAAAAAACAGTTCAGTATGCGGTTTTTTTCTCGCACTTAACACCTTCTTGTAATATCGATGCTATAAAATATCGACGATTTATTGCGGTTAGTTTTTAAAATTGTATATTAGCTTATGCTGAGCATGTTGTGGAAATACAAACCGAATAAATTCTTTCATGTTGAACGAATCGAAAAAAATGGTTAACCTTCGGTCCGCGATGGTGACCGTGTTACTAGGCCATTACGTATTTGGCGCCAGTTGTATGCAGCTCGTTCAACCATTTATCTAAATGAACTGGATGGTGATAATTAGTACTATTTAGGCATCGATGTTACGAAAGGTATTCGAGATGTGCTTTGAATTTCATATTTATTTTTCGTCACCTGTGGGTGGAATAAATCGAGGAAGTGGTGTTGGAATTGTCACCGTAGTATTCAATAGGTGAACGGCGAATGACCGCGAAAAAAGATTACTTGGTGAATTTTCGCTTCCTAGAGCATCATCGGTGTGAAGTAAATATACAAGTAACTGTACGTTTTTTTTTTTTAGATTTCTATTATCAACGATGTGTAGGTATTTATATGTGGTATTCCCTTCGATGGCCTTGATTTATCGCAATGCTGTAATGGAAAGAAAAGAGAATTGATCTTACGAGAATGTGTTTTGTTTTGATTGTGATATTGGTGTATTGAATTTCATTTGGTTACATTTATCGAGTTTCTTTTTTCAAAATAGCTGAAACAAATGCTAAATAATAATGCTGGTACCACGAGCAGATGTGCAATATTTCCCCGAAAGAAAGGGGTGACCACGACCGGTCCCCAAGAGAAACTGTTCACCGAAGAGTCGCCGTATATCGATTGCCAGTTAGTTATTATGAAAAAATTGTATCAATATTTCGTCTGAGTTTATATCGATGTAGTTATCAATGAAAATACAGCCATTAAAAATATTCGAACAATTTATAATAAATGTTGAAAACTATGTAAAAATGTTCCGCCGCTGTAGAGGTCAACAGATACAAACAATTATCGCTAATTAGAAGTCGATTGTCGGTAATTTATCTGAATCGTCGCTTTGAACCGGACCGCTGTTCTTAAAATTTTATCGCAGTTGGTAACACTGCGTTAATTAAACAATGTCTAATGGTGTCCCGTTCCATTTGGCTTTTTCGAGGATGATAAATTTGCGATACTTTGTCGAAAACATTTAAACGTTAGGTTAATCGGTTGTTGGTCATCGAGTTTACGTACCACTTGTTCGTAGTCATCGTTTAGAGATTCCGCACCTCTCACTTCTCCAGATTTCTTAAAAGACCAATGGCGTTACATAGTTCTTTGAAAAAGACCGCCAAGGCCATTGCTCTTTTTCCACGTCGCCTGTTATCATGTTTCCTCCCCTCTTCTTTCCTTTAATATACGGAACACGTTATTATTATGGTTATTGCAAGTAAAGTAGTAAAGTAACATCATGTTTGAAGTTAATCAGTGAAATATTCAACATCTTTTTTCTTCTTGTAGGCGAAATTTTGATCGGAAATTTATTTCGTTTGATCATCATTTTGTGCGGAGTGATACCACGAAATGTGACAGGATTTTTTTTGTACTTTTGAGATATATCGTACTCGTGTGGCTGGCTCATCGCGATGGTATTTTGTACTCCTGTCTTGGAAATAAATTGCGGAGTTGTAATTGATGAAGATTACGAGTTACCATGAATGTGCGGTTAATGTAGGTGTTTTTTCGAGTACGAGGTTCAAGAGGTCTGAAATTGTAGAGGATTAGGTGTCCATAAGCGGCTTATCTTTATTCAGGCAGTACGATATTTTTTCGCTCGAGATTGGTCGAAAAAAGTTTTACATTTTTTGACTTTTTCATTAGTTTTTAATGTTTTTCTCAAAGTGTGGCAATAAGTGGAAAAACACGCGAAAATTTTTATGAATGTGATCAGGGCCGTGAAGAGAAAATCCGCGCTACGGAGACAAATTATAGGACCCCCTTCCCTTGTAAGGGCCCGAAATTTTTTCCTAAGGGCTTGTTATTTTTTACCAGGAATTGAAACGCATGCGGACATTAAAAAAATTTGAACCCGAAGGGAACCCCCTTCCCGTTTTGGTTGGGCCTGAATTTAAAGAACGAATTTGAATTGAGAATAAGTTTTGTTCTTTACTGTTTAATTGATTAGATTACTATCCTTCGATTCGAATAGAGAGTGAGTCGTACAGAAGTAGAGCATTGAATCGAGGAAATGTCGAAATACCTTGAAGATTGATAGTGAAAATGAAAAAAATTTAGGTCAAGGTTTACAACGTATAAATATATTGCTAATTTTAATATTGAAATTTTAGTTTTTAGTTTTTACTATTACGTTCGAATTTTCAAATAAACGAAGCGTTTGCAGAATAATATCTAAAAAGGGACTCTGAAAAATATTATTTTTATCGATGAAAATGTAGTAGTTATTTACAATGGTGTAATAAAGTGAATGACTTCGAGAAATTGTTGATCCTTCATTTGAGCCGTTTCAGTAGCTTTTCGTCTATTCAATTAATAACGGAGTTCGAAATGCCCCCAAAAAAAACGTTTGACTGAATTGTTGAATACGATTTTATGAATGATTCTCGTTAAACGCCTTGAAAGAAGTGATTCGAGCGACGTCTATTTTTCCCCTTCCTTTTTCCGATGATTCATCCCATGCAATCTTGGAAACGTATGTACCACCCTAATTTTCAATTCTATGAAAAAAGTTTCATACAAAAGTTATTCTTCGATGTTTTCCATTCATTTTTGGCTATTACAATGGATCCGTTTTAGAGTCGCATTTCTTTCTGAAATTAAAAACGGAAAAGTACTGTTGGAATTACTTTTTTTCACATTTTTATCTAAGTAAATGAGGAAGAGGATAATGAAAAATTTGTCTTCGCGAGAAGTGTTCAGAATTTGATATTTTTCCTCGAATAAATCAAGTGGCGAATCAATTTTTCATTAACCAATTTCCATCACCGATTTCGCGTTTTGGAAATGAAAAAGCAGCAACTATCGAATTTTCAGCCGACACACGCAAGGTGGATAATTTTGGTCGATGATAAAAACCACGTCGAAATGTTCCCACTAGTTTCCACCTTCCGGTATAATGCCGACGCTAATGTTTAGACTAGCGTTATAAATGGCGTCTCGAATGGTTTCTTTGTTCAATCATATCGTAATTTCCAAGTTTATCGTCTCATTATAGAAAGTAAATCTCGATTTCCTGATTAGCGAGCGAGTAATTTCGAGCAAAAGTGAAGGATACTCAATAGGAGTGATTTATTCGTCGTAAAGAGGAGAAAAAAGCATAACGTCGATAAAAAAACCAAAAAAATCGAGCACGTATGTTGCCAAGTTGGTTATGGCGCTTTCAACATGTAATTTTATACCTCCTGTTCTCATACACGACGATGAAATATACGAAGAAACATTAGATAGTATTTTGTGACTATTTAAAAAAAAGGGGGACGATATTTTTATTTTTTCAACGTGAAAAAAAAAACATTTTCACAACGTTGCATGTGGAATGAAGGGGGAACGATTAAAAGTATTCATCGGGTTCGGTACTCGAAAATATAGAAAAAATGTTTTTTTGTTGGTATAAGTAGTGCGACGTTTACACGTCGCTTTTTACTATATTTGGAACGTATCCAAGAGTACAAATCGAGTTATTTGAGTATAAATGGTGGAAGCCGACGACGGATACCTCTTCGGTAGATCTATCGTCGACTAAGATAATATCGATTTATTTGGGAATAGATTTATGTCGGATCATTTGTTTATTAGAATGGCAGGCTTTTACGCTGCTGGTGTTACTCGCGGTTGAACATCGAAGAGGACGTTGAGCCGCCGCTGCGGCGTGGTGCCGATGGACGGCGGCGGCGCGGGCGGAAAAAGTAAATCTGATAATATGTTTTTCAACATGTAACGCGTCTAAGGTCCTATTTACATGGACTGATGAACGGATTTTTAGAATTTTCTCGCGCGTTTTTCATGTATGTTTACTCGGTAAATAATAAATATTATGTGTACGCTTTTACTTATACGGTCTTCGGCAAATAATGATATTTGTTTTATGAAATGTAAAAATTATCTTTTTCGAAGCGTCACGTATTGTCTAGGATTCTTTTCACGATTCCGACCCATTGCTTGTTTCCGTATCGGCATTGTTTTACATATGTCGACTCGACGGATATTTCGGTATTGGCGATTATACGAAAAGCATCGTTATCAACGTTGGTAATTTTTATTTGATCGTCGTCTGGATGGCGGCTAAAAGTAAATACGAAATTATCATCGGATCTTCGCTAAATAAATATTGGTTCGGCGACTCGTGAGTTTTCATTTTCCGTAAGGCGTCTAGAAAATTTCGTCGTTTTGGAAACACATAGGAATGGTTTTTCGCCCCCTTTCGTTCTATCTCCGTCTTTGCTCTTTCTTCACAAGACGAGGATGAAATTGATAAATGGTTTTGTTACTACGATGGTGGAAAGGTACAGACTCGGGTTTACTTCAAACAATACCGCGCGTCGGATCTTCCAAACCGGTTTTGGTTCATTTTCAACTCTCTCTCGGAGTTTTTTCCTACTTCTTTCTTTTCCGTTTTTTTTTCCTAAGATCCGACCGCTTGTGTCATTCTCGAAGGCTAATAGTCACTCAAAGCGCGCGAGCGGTATTCAGCGGAGTCTCGGCGATCGTAAATTTTTCAGCGGAGAGAATATGCTCGTGAAAACGTGCCGTAGCGACGTTCATTAATCAATACAATTTTTTATAAGCCAATTCTCGGTAATTTCTACGTTAATTAGTAAAGCTCATTATCTAGCGGGTGATTACGTATTGTTGTATTGTTTTGTAGCCGACTACAGTCTGTTTTGCTATTCAGCTCGAAAATGAGATTTTTTAATATTTTAATTAACTGTATCTCGTGGCTGCGTTTGTACCAGCGACGCGAGGCCGTGTGAATTATGCTGTCTTGGCCTCTCGGGGAGGTGTGATTTTTGGGGTGAAAATTTCCGATATGGGAAACACTCAGATGAGGTGTTTTGTGGGGTAGAAATTGAAAGTGGTGATTTTTACGGAAAAAACTTGATAATACGAAATTACAAATTGTGAGGTTTCGAACGTTTCAAAATCAAGTGGTTCAAATTGATAACAAATTTTTCAATTAATTTTGAGTGTCATTTCAACGGTATTATTCAAAAATGAGCCTTTGGAAGTAGAAGCAATAGCGCAGTGACGTGTTTGAAGGGGTCCAGGAGAGGGGGCGTGCTAAATTCCCCTCGGTAATTAAAATTTTTTTTATGTACGAATGTGTCCCTAGGAAATTTTTACAAAAAGCATTGCGGCAATGTATTTTCGTATTATTATTAAAATACCAAATTTCCCCCCACCACATTCCTCCATCACTGTCAATAATTGCTTACAAGGGAACCTTCCCAGGTCGCATTCTCAGAATTCGATGAAATTTGGCGGGATCAAAGTTCACATCAAAAAATCCTCAAAGCTAAGTTCTTAGCTGCTGAATTTTATTATTCGATTTTTTACGAACTTTTGAATTTTGAATTCCTGGCTCTCCCTAAACATGGTTTTTCGCTGATACTTGACCAACCGATGATCCTATCGAAATTCTGGTAATACATTAATGATAGCAAATTTAATTTTCTAGAAGTTAGGTCATTACATATTTTCTTGTAGCATGCTTCGTTTTCGAGTTATGAGTAAAAACTTATGAGAAACAGTATTGAGCTATTCCAATTACGCGAAACACGAATTGGCACGTAACTTACGCGGTAGCGACTAAGCGTTACGCTTCATTGGAATCACATACAACTATCGTCAGTAAGTTTTTGCTCGATAACTCGAAAACAAAGCGTGTTACCAAATAAAATGTATATATCAACTTGTAGGAAATTAAATTTTCGATCGTTAATGTATTTTCAGAATTTCGATAGGATCAACGGTTGGTCAGGTATTGACAAACACCCATTTCTTAGAGAAACTATAAATTGAAAATTCAAAAATTCGTAGAAAATCGAAAAATGATTTTCAGCTGCTAAAAACTTGGCTTTGAGGTTTTTCGATGTAGACTTCGATCCTACCAAGTTTCATTGAATTGTGAGAATGTGACCTGGGAAGATTCCCCTGTTAGGTCGGATACCCCCCCCCCCCTATTGATCCTGGCTATACCATTGCAATAGTGGAATTTTGTGCGTTGGTGCAAAATGTCTTGAAATGCTTCTGCTTTGAACACGCGACTGAACTGGAAAATTCACCCTTGAGAAAAGAGTTCAGATTTGATACAAGAGTCGATTTTTCTAACTCGTAAATATTACGCAATATACTCGTAGCAAAAATTTTTGGAAAATTTTCGATACGTATTTTTGATATGTTGCGTAGAAAAAAAAATACCGAGATGTTTCGATGTGAAAAATTTCATTAAAGAAGGAAATTTATCGAAGTTGAAATTTTAACCAATTTCGTGACATTTTCTCTTGAAAAATTTTTTAAAAATATTTTTTTAAAATTGACCGATGATTTTATCTTGGAAAAATAAAATTTTTGGAATTCACCAAACAAATGTAATGAACTAATGATAGTGTGTAAGTGGAAAGAATTTCGGATGAAATTATTTTAAAGCGAAATTAAACCCCTGGAGTGCCGGATGTTTCATCACGTATTAAATTCGAAAATCAGGTTTTTTTCCAAATAATGCAAAAATAAATTGAAAACATTTCGATAAAGGTTCTACGCTGCGTTATTTTTTAAATGAAAATAAAATCCAGCGAAATCGAAACACTGCACGGAGGATTTCATCGTGATAGGGAATACGAAATAAAATAAATATCCTTTTGTGAAGGACGGAATTCCGACGATGATGGAAATTATTAACATCTGGATTTCGTTGAATTTCGCTTATTGTTATGATACTAGAGAAGACATTCGCGAAAATATTTTCTGGTAAATAAAATCCCTTATTGTGAAGATTTCATGTTTAAGGAAAACATCTTATAAATTGATTAGGTAGGTACGGATGTGTAAAATGTACATCCTACGTATCGCGAGATTTCAAAATTATTTTTTTTTTCATTCGAGATGAAAACCGTACCCATCGTGTTTTGTTGGCATCGTAATGTTTTTTTTCTTCCTTAAGTGCCACGGTGAATAATTTAGGGCGGAAAAGTAGAACGAAATTATATTATATTTTTGCCGAAGGTTCTTCTTCGCTTCAGTTATGCAGGTTTCAAGTTTCTACGAATTCGTAAGGCGATTTTTATCATTGTCGTTGTAATTATAAGCGTTGCTAGTCGGTTTTAATAATTTAAGGGAAAAATGTGTTTAACATCTGTTTGGTGGGGAATTTCCTGCGGATATTTCATTGATGCTTGGTATACAAGATTATGCTATTGTTTGGGTCATTTTGTCGCTATGTAATTTACGTACCTAAGAAAAATAATCTTTCTAGAGGTTTATCTTAGGATAAGCGATGATTGTAGTACCGAAAGCAATATGAAATCTCGAGGCACGATCGTCGATAATGAACGAATTCTGGTACAGCGTTAGATAATTATCATAGCTCGCATTTCACTCTATAGATAGTTCAGGCATCTCGGCTATAGAACGATATTTTATTGTAGTGATGCGAGAAGAACTCGTTATTAAGAATTTATGAAGTACCTACGATCTCCCGATAATTGCCCCGGCCTGCCATATAAATCGGTATAACTGACGAACTGAATCGAATTATGCCTTTGTTTATGTTACAGTGATGCCAAATGACTTAACAGACGGTCGCTTATCGGATACGGAATTGTTACTCAGACCTTCGGCGTTCGTATCTCAAGAGAGTTTTCGCGAACAGCAACGTTCGACGTCTCCTTCGAAAGAGAACACCGATCAGAATTATAACTGCGGAAAACAACGTTTGAATTTGGAAGTACGTATGGAATTATTTCACGAGCGTTTTGAGATTATCACAACGCAGAGAGGCTGCGAATCGTAATAAGATACGGAGAACTTCTTCGTTTGGAAGTTGCTAAAGGAAAAAGAACATTTTAATTATGACGTAGTTTTTCACCACGAAACGTGAATAGATTGCGATATATGTTTCCTTTTTTTTGGCGATTTTTTACTCGTTTTTCGAGCATCATCCCATTGCATTTTTTTGAAGAATTGGGATATTTTTCTAGCTCGTAGTACTCACCACTTCTGTATAACCTTTTTATCTATAAAATTACGGTGAAATACGCGCGTACATCTTTTCCAGAATATAAATACGCGTTTCCGTTAAACCTTTTTTTTTTTTCGGAATGCGCCGTAAACCGGTATACGTGTAATTGATTTAACATTAGAAGCAGTCATTAACGCGCTAGATTAGGGAGCTAGTTGGGCGATGTTTTTTGATAGTTTCAACCCTAATGCACGATGAAAAATACACTCGTGTCGGGATGCTGGAAAGTTGTTAGCCTTGTTAACGCGAAGCGGCAATTTCGTTTGAACTGCTCAACCGCGTGTCTTGTCTATACATAACTGGTTGCGGCTGCTTTGAGCTCGCAGACAATAGAAGGTCAATTCGGGACACATATCACTCTCTGTCGACTATAACGTTATAGCACTCGTGACGTCGGTCTTTTAATCAGTTTCCAGTTGACATTTTCCAAACACAGCATGCCGTGCGAATTCTCTATCTTCGGCGCGTTTTCCTGTGTCTTCGTTTTTGTCGGGCTTTTCTCTTTTTTTTTCTCTCGAAAATGTACGATATCTCGAAATACAACCGGAGCCGTATTAGCGATAATGTATGCGTAGGCATGTGGTCGCGTATGCGTGTTTTGATTATGTTATACACTAGCTGGAGTGTATGGTAAGTTGCTCGTATTGTGTTTTGAAGGGGTTGCACGATTCGAAAAACCGATACGAGTAAGGACGCGGTGTTCGGTGGTGCGCGTTGTCGAATTGAATTTCTCCTTTCGTAGTATTTTCACAAATGGAAAAGGATTTTTTTCTAATCGACGAGCATTTCGTTGAATTAAGAAGTAATGCTAGTATTTGACTGTGTAAATATCGCAGAAATAATTAAGTGCTAGGAAGTGATTTGATTTTTTGTCCCACTCGAATCCAAGGAAAACGTAAATTTTCTACGTGATGATTCATGTAAACCGTGAAGAAATAAGATATGAAATATTTACTTGAAATTATCAAAACTTCGGGATTGTATAATCAGTCAATTAAGTTCAGCAAACCGTGTCGACTTTCTGCGTAAAATAGAAAAAAATTCTGTCTGTTTTCTTGGCTTGAAGTGTTGGAAGAATTCTCCTCGTAAAAACCCAACGCAATCATCTCATACGAAGCGTCAAGCTTTTGGTGACTTGAACATCTTCATAGCTTTAGTTTTTTGACGATAGAGGTAAAACTACATATGTCATCTACTAAAAGAACTTGAGGTGACCGGCTCGGATTTGGATGGGAGTTGGATTTTTGGAGAGAGCACGTCCAAAAAAGAACGAAACCAAAATTTCAGCTGCCCTAGTCAATTTTTTGATTTTTGGCGAATTTTTGAAAATTTAAAATTACGAAATTTCTGTTGAAGATAGAGGATTAAAAAAAAAAAAACTTAATCTGGGAAAATAATTTTATATCGTACCAAACATATTTTTCCATTAATTCAGACCCGCTGAACTCAAAAATCGCATTTCCGAGCGGTTCTGGAGCCTCCAGCGTGATTTAACTTTTTCTCCAGAAATTTCAAAATGCTTCAGAAGACGTCCTCACATGAGATTGGGCAGCTAAAAATTTGCTTTCATCCTATTCTCGACCTACCCAACCGACTTGATACATTTCCAAAAAATTCCAGCCGATCACCTCGAATGGGTCTTTCTAGACCAGCTTCTTCAATAAATAATTACATATAACAAATTTTTTTAAAAATCCGTACACCATCAACGTGTACTTAAATTAACGAAAAACTGGATTTTTTAAAAATTCGTAATAATTATTTTATCATTAAAAAGCTGGTCCAAAAAACCCCACTCAAGATGACAGGCTGGAATTTTCTGGAAATGTGGTCAAGTCAGATGAGCAGGTTGAGAATAGGATAAAACCAAATTTTTAGCTGTCCAATCTCATAATTACCTTCTCAAGAATTTCGAAATTTCTGGAGAAAAATGAAAACGCACTGGAGACTCCAGAACCGCTCGGCAATGCGATTTTTGGATTTAGCGGTTCCGAATTAGTAGGAAAATAACGTTTGGCGCGATTAAAAATTATTTTTCTAGATTAAGTTTTTTTTTTTAAATTCTCTATTTTTAATGAAAATTTGGTAATTATCAATTTTCAAAAATTCGCCAAATATCGAAGAATCAACTTCGACGGCTGAATTTTTGGCTTTTGGAGTTTTCTGACGTGCTCTTTCTAAAAATCCAACTCCCGTCCAAATCCGAGCCGGTCACCTTAAGAGGTTCCCTTGTAAGTAAAAAATACTTATTAGCGAATGATCTGATAGTTGTTTCACTTGACCTTGAAATTTTTTGACAAATGTAGCCAAAAAGAACTCCTACAGGGAAGGAGAAAGGGATTCATAGGAAATGGTGCCCCTCGCTTATTCTAGGGCATCGAGATGTAAAAGTGATTTTGTTATTATTTTTGTACAATTCTATGCTACTTAACAGGAATTCGCGATCGGTGTTACCATTACAACAATAGTCACCTAAGAAAAAAATGCATAATTTTGGGTAGATTCAAAAACAAGACGCAAGGGGGAAATTGTGATGATACTTTAAAGTAAAAAAAAAGATAACTGTCATATCACGCGTTCAATCAATCATTGTTATCACCAATCATTTCCTTATACGACTGATAGCATATTCCAAAATACTGTAATATCACTTATCAATTTTGAATGACGTCATAACTAAAAAAATACCAAATTGTTGATAATTTTTTTACTCAAGTGATTAATTCGCCACATGCTATTTTCATTCTCATAAATTATAAAAATTACGTACTGCTTCAGTTCAAATTTATTTAAAAAGGTGAACTGGAGTAACAAAAGATATCTGTGAAACTTCGATTAAGTTGTAATGACAGCGAAAATAAATTGCGAGTTTTCTAAAGAAAAAAATGAAAGAAAAATGCAAAGTGACCGATGTATCGAAGTGGTGATGCTGAAACAGTAATATCGATATATGGATCCATCAGCTTTTATACTATGTATATCACTATAAATAACTCAGTCACTACTTCACTACGAACGTATAACCGATACAAAATTAGATTTCGGCGGCTGCAGCGTTCATCATTGAAATAAGTTCTCACGTAGATTTATGAATAATGGGATTTTTACATTTCTTTAAAATTCATTTTTTTTAAATTAAAATGAAAAAATCTCTCAACTTTACATATTAAAATTTATTATCAAGCTTATAGTATGTATAATCACATCTTCAATAAATATATTCAAAAAATAGTATTTTCTAATTATCATTTTATTCGACAGGAATTGGAATGTGACGTTTCGGTAGAAGGATGTAGTCCCGATCAAACATCCGGTCAAAGACAAGAGTTCTCGTTTACATTATACGACTTAGACGGACACGGGAAAATTACCAAAGATGTGAGTATTCACGAATAAAAGTTCTTCAAAAGACGTAACATTACTTCACACTTCGAACGTGCTTTAATTTAGTATAGACGATTATTTGGTAAAGTAATGGCAACGTTTATTTATAAATTTTCACTTTAAATGTTTCAAAAAAGAGGAAAAAGTTTAACAAAAGAATCACGAACCGAGCATTATCTTAATCGTCCGAAACAACGTTTTTAAATCTTTTTACACAAACGTTAAATTTATAACGCTTTTAAAAACTTGATTCGAATTTATTTTCGGCTCGATATAAACACATCAAAGGTTCGCACTACCTACCACACGATTCGAAATCAATTTCAAAAGAGCGACTTTTACACTGGCAAATAACGGCGACTGTGTTTACCGCTTGATTTTTTTTTCATTATTGTAAAAAAAATACGAGCGAATACTTTCACAAAACGAATTAATGAATGGTTAAAATGTTGTCGGTGACTTTTTTCTTCTTTAAATCGCTTGATTTATTATTTAAAACGATCGGTAAGAAGTTGTACGTGTGTTTAATTTAAAGTGTACCTGCGGAATGCAGTAGACAAATGGTAATTTGTTCGCATGCTCTCTACGGAATAGTTAAATTAGTTGACCAATACGGCGTCAAGTTACCTCACAAATTTACCAATCGTGTATTAAGTACCATAAACCTGAACATTTTTCATTCAAGCAAAAAAAATTCTCTATTACGTAGTTATAATTATGATGAAAAAGCAGGAAAATTCTTTCATGTAAACGGCGCATTTTTTTTATATAACGTTTGAAAATATCTTCAAAGATTTTCGCTGCGTTGTTTTCATTTGAGTAAGAGTTTAGGAAAGATTTAGGTTAAAAGTCTCAGTGACAGTTCTTTTGATGTTGAACCACGAAAGCGTTTCTCGTTTCGCAGAGGATATAACTTACTTATGTTATTAACTGGCCGAATTTAGTTATTTTTTATTTTTCAAAGCGCGATTTAGGTTGGCAATACTTCAAACGGTATTTATGAAGAAAAATTCGACTTTCGAGCGTCTCGTAATGGTTAAATTTTCTTAATGAACTTGGCATCCAATTGTCTTCGACAATGTTATCTCTTTGGTCGTCTAAGTGCCGCGTGTACTATTCTCGTTTACGTAATAATTTAAACCGTTATAAGGCGAATTAATCGCTTACATTCGTTTACGTCCCGTTGTACCTTATTTGATTGACAACGTCGCAAATTCCGTCTTTTGTCGGATGTCTTTGTGCGGCCGAAGGAGTGGAATTCTCGTCTGGGTCGAGGAAATATTTTATCGGAGTTGTGAGTTTTTTTTTTTTGCCTGTTGTAGGTCAACGTATCGGCGATTTTCTTTTATTTTTTTATTCAAGGTTGAGGTTGATTTTTAATAGGTAATTTACGATTACTTTTTGTCGAAATTGAACCAACAGGTTTGGCGATAGATTTGTTGTTATTTGGATGTTTACATGGAAAAAAGTCAATACAGGAAATAGAACAAATCGTAGTGGTTTAGCTTAACCGTGAATTACATCGTTAACTTTGTATTAGAAGTTGTACAAGTAGAAGATTTCATAGCTTTGGGAAAAGACTGAAAAAGCTTACAATTCGATTTCAAAGATATGACAAGTTTGAGTTAAGATCTTGAACAATGTAATAATATGTACGGGTTTGAGCGATTATGGCAAAATCAAACCAAACCTAACCTCTCTTTGAGGAGGTACCAAGGTCTGAGTGATTTCTCTTTGAAAGGAATCATCCAACATCAAATAAATTAAAAATGATCATGCAAGTATCGTTTGTTCTCTCCTGGAATTAAAGCACCAAAAGTCTGCTCTTATCACAGTGGCGAGTACATCGTACAACGTTGTCAATATTAAATTACAGTTGAGCTTCGCAAGCAGCATTCAGAAATTGTATGCCAACCTAGATCTCCTTCTGAAATTTTGACTACCTAGATTTCAATACCAGTTCTGGTACTTGACCCGAGAGCACCTTAATTAAATGCATTTATTAAGTACCTCTGATATTACCGGTGGTAAAAGTTGAAACCATTATGTGCGATAATTCGTTTTATAATATTTCTAATAAAAACAAAGTACGTAATAGAAGTAGTATTTTCATCCGGTGGAAGTTGAGTTTAGCTTGTATAACACTCGAGTATTTCGCACGGTGAATAAAAATGGAACATAAAAATCTCGACGTTCTTCATTTATATATACGAGCAATATCGGCAATAAAATTTTTAACGCAAAATGTAAAAACATAATACTCTTGATGAAATACACGATGCTCTATTAACCGAAATAGTTTTAAATATAGAACATTACTTAGAAGAAATACACCGGATGCCAAACATTTGGGTAAAACTGAGCTTTTACAGCATTTAATAAAGAACAAGCCGAGTGACGAAAATGAAAAAAAACTTCATTTCGTGTTCGCGTTCCAGTTATTGAAATTTTTTGTTTTCTTTTGCGACGCTGAACGCGATTATTTTTTCGTTGCTTTAAACGGTGTTTTCCGGTGGGAGTGGTTTAATTTGTCTAATGTTTATTTTCATTTTCGTAGGTTAATTGGGTTAATGAAGATTAGCTATTAGATTACATGAAAAAAAGGACATTATAATTAGTTTTGGTTTTATGTTACAGGATATAGCCGGCTTGGTGAAAACCATTTACGAAACGTTGGGTCAGTCAATAAAAGTTCCTCACTACGGTAGTAAAACTATCAAAGTTAAATTAACGGTGTCTCCCGAAAAGAAAGCTTGTAAAAGCAACGAAGAAACTTCTCCAACGTTGACGAAAACACCGGACGTTTCTGGCTTCACGCCAAATTGTAGTAGACGAAGAAACGACTTGAATTCCTCAAAAATTAGAGAAAGAAGGCATAGACAGGAACAGAAACTTAGACGAAGACACAGCATTAGTAGTTCCGGATTAAGCGAAGATCGCGAAGCGGATGTTTCCGACGATGACGACGACGAGGTTCCTCTCAACAACAAGTAGGTGTTTCGATATTTCTGAATGCATATCTATACGAGATGGTATTCGTATTTTAAATAATCGCCTGTTTTTTTTCCTCATTCGTGGTTGTGTTTTAGATTACATAATCCGGCTATTGTTGCTACGAGTCCTACCACTATTTACTCGAGGTATAAAAAACGAAGCAGCTCGTTACAAAGGCAAGAACTACTTCAGATAATTCAAGCAAACATGGAAAAAAATAATCTGTGTTTTCAACCCACTAGGTAACTATTTGATAATCGGAATATCGTAGTTTTACTTTGAAACGTATTCAAAAAATGAACTTTTCAAATTTATTTTTCTATGTTTTACGTAGAAAACCCACCGTCAACAATACATGTTACAAATCGCACTATCGCCATCGCACCAAACCTCAACCGATAACGCGGCAATTTGTGAATAGCTGGGAAACTCCTGTTCAATCGGAAAAATTTGGTAAAATGTTCCTAAATTCGTTCGAATTGAAAAACATCGATCCTAAACACCTACACCAAAGATCGCATTCGTACGACTTACCAGATAATCGATACGCGATGAACGAAGAAAAAAAGAAACAACCTACGTCGCACGAATTAAAACATCGTTATAGAGAATTAGAACAGGCTCGAGCTAATGAGCAGGTTGTCAGATGGCTGGAACAAGAATTTTCCAGTCCGACTAAGTATTCTAATCATAATCGTAAAAATAATAACCTAAATAACAGTAAAACTACTTCGAAAGAAGAGATGAAATCAAAAAGTCGTTCTTGCTCCAATGAAAAACACCAACATCATCATGTTCACGAGCACGTGCATCATCATTACCATCATTACCACGAATCACCAATTGTAGTTTGAGCCTTTCCGAATTCTGCGCGCCTGTTGTCCGTATTTTTTGTACTGTTTCCTTGTTCTCTTTCTCTTTGTTTTATATTTTTTATTTTTTCATTTAAGTGCATAAAATGAATCGTCCTGTTACCATTCGTCATTCATGTTTATTATTAAGCCTTCCTGTTACGTGTAATCGACTGCATTCTGAATAAGAATCCGTTTGTGCTTTTATTTCATACTTTGTTTTGAATTTTCATTCCGAAGTGTTCGTTTTTCGAATGAAATATTAGTATTATGTAGATTCCCGTGCACCGAATTGGTTCCCAGTTTGAAGCTTACTTTGTTATTGATTCGCTTGATCGTCGAAAATAGGGTTGTTTTTACAAGAGAAATAGGTACCTATCTACTTTAGAAATCCAATTTGTGTTTTTCTTATCGAGTATTACAATAAATATATGTCGTTTCTCATCTCGCAAACTAAATTAATTTTTCCATATTTTGAATCAAATTGATACTTACTGGATGTCATTTGTTAGATGATTTTTTTTTTTCAATCCTAGTCCGTTTTTTATGTGTATCTTATTAAGACTTTTGATAAGTATGTTAATTCATTGTAGTAATGGAACTTTGCGCATTGCACTAATTTATGAAAATCCCGTAATGAATTTTCTTGAAGGATAATTAGTAGTGAATAATTTTGCGTTAAATTTAGTTATCTTTGTTAACAATTTCTTATTTTGAAGATTAAAAAGTAGTTAGGTACGGCATTTTCCTTTTCGAAAATTTTTAGGTACTCATTTTGATAATTATTTATTAAACGGACTTCGCTGCATTTTGCTGTTTTGACTGATGAAATATGTGTATTTTCTATATTATATTATTTTGTTAACATGTATTTTTGATATAAGTATTGCGTGTTGCTGTTATGCACTCAGTTTAAATGTGGAATCACTGAACTTTCATTCGAGTATAAAAAATGGTCATAATTCATAAAGAACTGAATATTGTCGATATTCATAAGTAATGTTATTGTTTTTTCTTTCTTAGTTTTGAAAACATGGAAATAATTGTTGAAAAACTTGATATCTTCGTATCCTTGAGAATTTGCCCATCATATGTATACTGCGTCTGCGTCCCTTTCGGTATTTTAAGATTTAGGTAGTTATTTATCATATCATAACTTATTACACCTTTTAATAAAGACTGAAATTCATAACCGTTAATATAATCATTTATAATTATGTAAATAGACATTAATTTTTTGTGATTCTTATGCTATTAAAAATCGTATACTTAAATAGAGTGAGATATTTAGAAGAATCCACAATGAGTGTTGTAAGATGTGAGAACATTACATTTCTTCGTATTAATCAAAAAGTACATTTCATTTTATTTATTTTTTTTACCAAATTAAAACAATTCAATAAATGTTGCGATTACTACCTCATTACCTTTTTTGAAAATACTTGAAAAAAATTTTTGTCGATGCAGGGTTTGAATGTTGTATATTTAATGTTCATTGTCGTTAAGGTTTTCATAAAATATATGATGTAAATTTAAAGTAAACGAATAAGTTCCTGTGCATTTTTTTAGGTTTTTTTTTGTATTAATTTTAAATAGTTAGTTAGATGTCGCTGATGTTTGCTGTAACCAGATTAATAAACGCATTCAATTATTTTTTTTGAATATTTTTCTTTTTCTTTGATGTTTATTACTCGAAAAATAACCGAGTACTTGGAAGTGCCAGTTCAAGATGTCGATACTTCGACTGTTCGACAACAATTTGAGAAGTTATGGAAACTTGGAATTTAATGGATAAAGTGAGATAAAAGAAGATCCATAATATTTTCTTGTTGTGGGTTATTCTGGACGGGGAGTTCTATATGAAAAAGTTCTCTTTTTAATAATAGATTGGATCTACGATGGTTTACATTTTTGCTTTTTTTCACAAATGTTGATAAAAATTATGATGGCTTATCAATTGTTGAAATATATTATCATAAAGTCGAAACTTTCGTATAGAATTGTGTGATAAGTACAGTGGGCTATAGCACATTGAAAATACATTCGGAATTTACTTTGAGAAACGATTCCAATGTAACGATGATAGCGGTGTTCGGTGTTGCATAACATACTTCATACAAATGGAGTTGAAAATATGCTTTGTGATGTCCGAAAACCGGTTTTTTACGGTTGATTTCTCCCTAGTAGGCGTCAGGTGTTCTTGCTTCTCGCCAGTACAGTGATAGTCTTACGTTTTTGTTGTTGTACGTACACCCCGCACGAATGAATATCCTCATGAAGATTAAATTTGTTAATGACTACCGTGATAAAAAGTAATTTATGGAGTTCTCCCGAAGGAGAGCAAATTTTCAAGAGTTTCTGCATAAATTCCAAACGAAAATCCTTCGGTGAGTTTTTGATATTATGATAATTGATAAGATGTGATTCAGTTAGGTTGTTGCATTCTTCATGTAATCGTACTTACTTTTCCCTGTATAGGTATACTTGAAAAACCATTAATTTCTTCTCATTATGAAGAAGTGTCGTATAAATTGTTTTTTATGGGAAAACCGGGTGTTGGAAAATCGAAAACTATCGCCGAATTAGCCGGTAGTTCGACCATTCATCATGATTCACATGGTATTCATAAAACGAATATCTATTGGCCGACGAAAATTTGGGATAAAATAATTCTTTTTCGTTTGCAATGCTGGGAAGCTGGAGAAAGCGGATTGAAGAAATTCAGTCATATTTTACCGGTATTTTCTACGAAATGTTATTAAATCATTAACCAATTTTGTTATTGTTAAAAAAATGTCAACTGTGTATTGTTGTACCCATTACTATCGACTGAACGTCTAATTAGGTACATGTTTGTTTACATATTTCCGCAGGCTTGTTTGGATAAAGCAGATGCTCTCGTTTTTGTATTTTCTTTCGAGGACACCGGCAGTTTATATGAAGTTTCTCAAAACATCTCAAAAATGAAAAGCAACGAGCCAAATCAACCCGCCATAATTGTAATTGGCACGAAGTAAAAAATTCAAGAATACTTCTCAATTCGTCATCAAAAAGATTATCGTTTTAAAGGAATTATTTGATTTTCAGGTTTTCTAGTTCAAATACCAGCATTTCATTCGCGGAAATCAAGGAATTTGAGACGAAATGGCAACTGAATATATTAAAACTATCGAATTCATCACCCACTTCATCGGATTTATCGAAAGCCGGTCCGATTCTAAACTCGATCTGCGAGCAGCTTTGGATACGAGACCAAGAGTATATTTTGAAACAATCTTTCGATAGGTTCATCTTGAAAGAATGATGCGATTAACAAAACTGATGGCGTAGAACTTCGTGAAAAAGTTCTACTTTTAAATTCTTCGTTGAGGATTAACAATAGGACATTCGCGAGAACGTTTGTTTCGTTTATGACCCCGCTGAGAAAATTTCTCAGTTAATTGAATAAATAAGGAATTAGGTTAATTAAAAATTATCGTAGTTATATTTAAGATCCTTGGGACCATCAGCGATTCAAATAAATCAAAAATATACAAATTTTTCAAAAAATAACTTATAAAATTTGTAAAAGTAATCATAATAATTAAAATACGTATATAAAAATTTTGCGTAGGAAAAACGTTTTAAAATATCGAAATAATTTAAGATGAAGCGACAGTTTCTGGTGTTGTACCGCTGTAAATAGAGATAATTTCTAAAACACTAATATATGTTCCGAAGGATAATGCCATAATGCCAAATAATAATACAGGCATACTTCTAAGAAATAATACAAGTTTAGATTGCTTCTCCCAATAAGTAACAACGTCGATGAAGATTGGAAGTATAATGCCCAAGAAAGAGAAACAAAGAGCTCCAATTAGCGATACAAATGCTCCGATGTTAGGAATAGCTGCTGCCAATAATACTGCAAAAAAAAACTTCAGTTATACTCGTACCTTGAATAAATTGTACCTAATTTCAAAAAATACAGTATACGATCATTACCTGAGAAAAAGACCAAACCAACACGGCATAAACTATTGGATAATTTCGCCGATTTAGCGAACCTATCTTTCATCAAGTTCCAAAGAATTTCCAAACATACGAAGAACTGTAGTACATATGATAACAAAACAGACACACCAATCGCGACTTTAGCCACTTGAGCCAATCTATAAATTGGAAATTGAAAAACTCCGTTATTATTAAAAAATACCTAATTTTTATTCAGGAAACCACCTATTTTCTCAACAATTACTTACACATCTTTTATAGGCAGATTAGCTGTTATATTAGGTTTAACTCCGTCTCCATATTTTAAATATCCAATAACGCCGATAATTATATAAATCAGAGCTACGACGCTCATACCTTTATTCAGAACTCCGCAAGTTCCGATAAAATTTGTCGGATTTTTCATGTTATTCTCTAAAGGCATCATCTATTTTGAAAAATACGTATATTTTTTAATCTAACGCTGTCGTATTTTTCGAATTCCCTCTCAACAACGTCACACTTACCAGTCCAATAGCCTCCATAGCGAAAACCGTAATACTGAATGTAAAAGGGAGATCGGACCATGGATCCGGGAAATTTCTGATTTTGGTTTGTACACTATCGCCAAACAATAAGTAATATACGGTAATACATAATCCGCTGGCAATCAGAATATTTGCAGCAAACGAAAACGGAACCAGTGCTTTCAAATTTGGAATGAATGCTAGTGACATCAACACTGGTAAAACGGATACGATGTAAATTCTAATATCATATTTTTGACCCACGTAATACTCTATAACCTGTAACATAAATATCTCTTTTAAATGGGTGGTATTTTTATAACAATAGATATCCATATTTATTTTAAAGGTGCCCTACGTCAACAGATGGGTAATTTAATTAATTATCAAGAGATACTTGACACATGGCGATAGTGATAATAATGTGAATTAACGTGGTAGCGAAGGAATAATTTTCATAAAGCTTTCTTTGTTACCTATTCTGTTTTAAATAACATCGATGCTCGATAATTTCATTTGCAAGAATAACGAAAGATGAAGATAAATGCGAAAAATACTTGAAAATTGTTATTACATCTTTACAAGTATTAAGTAAGTACCCCTATATCTACTTAAGCCATGTTCAATAAGGAAAGCACTTACTACATACTATCTCGAGTTTATAATCTTATATATTTGAATTTCCAACCACAAATAAGATCTATTGTAATTTTTAAATTCAAAAAATTCTTTCATAAAGTGTACTAAAAATCCCATAATAATCAGTTAATAATAATTTTCGTTGTGTAATATTTTCCCAAACAAAATCTGATATTACAATTTCGTTTAAGGTGTTCGACAGAAAGATAATGAATTGGTATTTTAGCACGAATTAAAATACAAATACTAACTTCCTTGAAATTTTCGCCAGCAATGACGGTATAGCAACTCACAGCGCCAAAATACGACACAAACAACGCTATCATAACGCTAACTCTGTAATATAAAAATAAACACAAAGGAAATCAATTGAAATGCTAATTTTTCTTAAATACGATGACAAGATGTCATTTCAAAAATAGCTTTATACTCCGTCGAATGACCTGAAATATAAAATTTTACAAATACAATTTCACGTTTATGAGAAGAAATTAGCCGATTTTATTAAACGGGCAGTTTTCTTCACGACATTAACGTTAATAAGGATGTGGTTCAATAATTGCACTCAATTCCAAAGTATTCTGAAATTACTTCCAATAAACCGACTCGAGCGGTCGAGCGTGTTTTAAATATTTATAATTTATCAAACGAACCGGCCACTCAACTCACCGTGATAATTTCGAGTATGGTCTCACCGCTGACGGTCCATTTGCGAAAGCTACTTCTGCTACGTCTGCGTAAGACATAGTGTGAACTTTTACTCTAAAATATAACGAATGTGCACATTTAACCTGAAAATTGATATTGTTAAAAAATTTCAATTAAATTTCAAACACTCGTTAATGTTGTATTTACCAGTATATAGGAACAGTACGTGCAAATAAATGCGGTTATCACGGTAGACACTAAACCTAACGATAATCCAGCGCATTTAAAAGCGAATGGCATCGATAATATTCCACTTCCTAGGGAAGCCTTTAATAAATGAGTCATGGTTTCCATGTCGCTGTAAAAAAAAAGAAACAATTATAAAAATAAATCTGCCGAAGTAATTAGTAATAGTAAATTTCCAGATATTATCTCTTGATATGATGAGTACCGCAATATGGGGCTACTTTGAACAGTTTCGCATTTTTTTGCTTATATTTTTTCTTCTACCAATTTTTCCTTATTAACAGCTCTGAGTCTTGTTTTTATTCAATTTACATTTATTTATTCATGACGCATCCACGCGAAGAAGTTCTCATTTCTGCCGTGTGTCCTCCATGGCACTCTCAATTTTTTTTCAATTCGGTCCCCATGGCGCTTTTTTCATGTGGATGCCAGTAAAGAAGTTTTCACTTAAATAACATGATCAAAGGTTCTTCTACCTGATAACACCGTTTTCGCCGCAAAAAACTCATTTTTCTGGCTATTAGGCTGTGCTAAACGAAAAAATACTTGCCGTTCAAAGTAGCCTCTGCTGTTCAATGTAGCCCCACATCACGGTATTTAATACATACACGTATAAGCGACGTGTAAATATATTCCTCAAATTATAAACTCTTCTTCATCTCGTAAAATTAAAAATAAATTGGATTTTCCATTATCGCTGGGATTTTTTCAAATAGAAGTGGCAAAAGTTTCAAATGATTTTTTTAAAAATGAAATTCTGATTTTCCTTAGTTAACTGCTTATCAGATAACGAAAATATCCAAACACTACGTATCACTCATCTTAATGAAAAATAGGTATCGTAGTTATGCCGTAATTACGCTTAACGTGGGCAATAATTTTCTTCTTATCTCTAATTAGATGTTGATTAAACAACACGTGCTACGTTAAGTTTAAGTAAAATAGCCTTTACAAATATTTACAAGTGTAAGTACGATATGAGTTACTAGAGGAAAAAAAAGTAAAATTTCAAAAGGTTCATTTGGGTTAAAAATTTGAAAAAATTCGAATAATTTTTCACATATAGCTTTACAAATTCTCGACGAGAAAAATATCACCTTTCATTTTGTAAATTTACGAACTTTTTATCCACTTAAATACTTTATATACTGGGGTAAGTACTTATTTCAAATTCCGTATACTTGAATAACACGATTTATTTTAACGCCAATATCCATTCATAAAATTTATAGCTATCGATTCAAAAACATGAAAATTTTACTCCAAGTACAGGTGAGAATCGCTATAATACCTAATTCAAACGTTATCGACAATTTCATTTGTTCGAATAAAGTTCCAATGTCGATAACCTCATTTACAATGGCAAAGTACAAATTGTATAAGAATATATTTCACGTGTAGGTATAAAATACAACAGCCAATGATTGGAATAACCATTCTACTATTTTAGACCACCAGAAGTGAGTATCTAGTATTGCTTATACGACCAACAAACATGTTTCTCGTATGTACGATAACAACTCGTTGAAAATGTTAATAAATTTGTCGACCGGATTAAAATTTTTCTCGTAATTCAAGTAAAACTGCGGATTACGCTGGAATGAGCGTCAACCACAAAAAAAAAACTCAAGTCAACATAACGGTCAAATTTACGTTACTTGACTAGCGGTATTTTAGCAATTGCATATTGCAACTGTAACGTTGCACGATTACAATGCGCATTAAACGTAGGTTTCGATGATTATTAAAACCATTATATAAGATCAAAGAAATTTCGCATCGTTTTTCGCCTCTGTTTAGCATCCACACTGTTAATTACCATATTCAACTTAATAACATCGACACATCGGAGAGTAGAAGGAATTCTGCGAACGGAATCGAATAATTAAATCGACATATTTCGCACATAATGTTTATCAATCTGTTCAAACATTGATTAGGTGATTAACGTAGTACAAACGACCGAGAAAAACCCTCGTGATGACTGATGTAATCGTAAACACATGATACGAATTCGATAATTAGGTAAACTCACGTAGTAGGATTTTTCAGTTTTCTTTCATTGAAAGGATTATACGATTTGTTACCCGATCCATCGAGTTGGATAGTTTCGAATTCCTTTTTCGCCGGAGTAACGCTAATCTTGTGCCTAAAACATTACCAAATAATTATTAATAAGCGTCTAATTAAAAAATGAAATAAATGGCTTTGATAAACGTTTTCATCGGAATTGATGAAAGAACTATATTATTCTATGTATGGAAACCATAATAAAAGGAATTATCATTTTCTTTTCACGCACCTTCGGCTTTATCGCGATAAATTACCTGGAACTTTTCATTAAAATAACAAAACTCATTATTTTTTACTTTTAGGGATTTTTTTTACTGACGTATTGCTAGTACCTATATTACTCCTTAAAGTAGACTTATGATATAATAGTAGACGATAGTAATATATAAGGATGAATTATTTCTTTTTCCAATTTGAATAGAAATTATGTTATAATTACTTCTTTATTTTTTCTAAACAAATTATTTAATAAAATTATCATTACGTTATCTTACTATATTTTAAATATTATCGTTTAAAAGATAGCTATAAGGTTCTTCATAGTTCAGACATCGTATGATACACTCTTTTAGATAAAAAAATCAGTACATTTTTTAATGATCAACTATTGAGACGTAGTTAGAGAAAAAAAATGTTTCAGTAGTTATTTGAAGTACTAAAAATCACAACTAAGTGTGAGTAAATAATACAACTTGTAATTATTGACAAAAACTTCTATCTTTTTATTTCTGTTGAAACAAAACGTTAGAGATAGATTTGGAAACGTTGAAATCAACAGCTCGCTTCTAATCACTATATCATTGCTACTATTACTCAAATTTCGTAATACTTATGAGCTCTTTGAATAGAAATTTCTTCAAATAATTTTTCAAGGGAAATATTTTACGAATAATTGACTTAATTTATTCAAAAATCAGACATTTTATGAATTTTTTTCTACTAAATGAATAAAATGATAAAGTCATTTATTTTAGATTCGCGTTAATGTCAATTTTCGCATCACTTGCAGTGTTACCACATTCTTTGAATTAAAATTTCTCCGTTGACGATACCTGTATTTTCACATTTTTTTTACATACCTAATGGTTTCAAAAACATATTTTTACGTTATTTTGGATAAAATAAGCACACTTTGAGTTTTTCTATCCATATTACCCCGCGTTATGGTAATTTTCCATCATTTAACATATGCTGCGAATTTTTCCATCTTATCAACTTTGTTTTTCAAATTGAAAAAGATCTTCAATTTCCATATATTTTATTCACGAAATGGAGATTTGACCATGACTTTGACTTTCGATTGTTCTTAACAACGATTTATACCTCACAATATACGACTTCACAACGATGAATTCATTGATTCTTCATTATGTTCTCATTCCATAAAAGAAAATTAATACGTAGCTTGAGGAACGAATCTCTGAAATTATCGCAACTCGAAGCCAATACCCAACGAATTAAATCACTTTTCAACGATATTCATCTATATGTAGAATTTAAAACAACTTACGTAGTCCTCGAATTCTTTTCAATCACTTTCATTTTCAGAGCGAAAAAAGAAAATTAGCTAATGAACACCACGCATCAAATCACGTTTTACGCACACGAGTGAAACAATTCTATACTACGATTCAAACCTATATCTTGTTTGATATCGGGTATGATTGGAAGAAAAATAAATTGAAATATTGTAATTGAATCATTAATGATTAAGATAAAACTATCGCTTCATGCTAATATGATGATGGAGCAAATAAACAAAATATAAAAAAGGAAAAGAGAAATATTAATAAAGTTACGTTGATTCAACAGTTTAATTGAAACCTCCACGCGGTTCAAGGTATTCGCACGAAAATCAAGTTCAAAGTGTAACGAAACCATTATCATAATAAAAGTCCTAAGATACAATAGACAACGAGGAATGATATATTATTTTATTCGCAATCGAATAAATGAAAGAAATAATTCCTTTGATTTTTTAATTCCATGTACGTTACAACGTCAACGCGGAAAGTTTTTCAAAAAGTTTAAGAAATTGGCAAATCGAAGTAAAAAATCAATCGAATTTCGTTGTTTTTCAACAAAATGACCTAAATAGTACAAATCCATTTGTTGGGTATCAATTTAAAAAAAACACACGTCAGGATTGCAATTCTTATCAATATGTATTTTACCAAGCTGATGAATAAAAACAAAGAAAAAATTTGCCAACTCGATAGATATACTCGTATTGACGAAATACGATAATAAGGTAAATTTATCAAACGAACAGGTAAACATAGTAAAACAAGTAAAAATAGCGTGCATAATCGATTACTTACTTATCATTTTGCGATTTCGGTATAAAAGAGTCTACCTCCGAAGAGGCTTCTTCGTTTCTTGATGGATCCTATCAAACACAAATGAAAATATATAATTAAAATACGTTCAGTTTTTCGAAAGATATGACTTTGACCTTTAAACATTTTCCCAAATAAAAATTTTTTCCACGAAGTCGTCGAACATAATCGTAACAGTCAATTGCTTACATCGATAATTTCTTTTTTTTCATCGCTATTCCCACATTCATCGTACAAATTTGACACAAAAATTTCTACCATCGAGTAGAATAAATTTGTAAATCCAACATTTCAAGGTCAAGCAAACGCGACTTCTTGGTTTCCACGTTATCGTTATTTAATTGACTCGTCTACGTAAATTTTCGCGTAAATTAAAAAAAATTCGTAACTTGGTCGCGATAAATAATAACTTATCTCGCACAACCTTTTATTCAAATTACGTAATTATAAGATTTTGCTCGATTAAAATTATTCATTGTGTTTAAACAGCGAAGCAACGCAGTGGAAAATTATCGTTTTAACTTGTTCGCTATTGTCGAATAGCGAAAATTCCAAGAAATAAATACGCTTAAATTTTAATTCCATCAATAATTATTTAATTGAGCATATTTTAAACACATGTAAAAACGTGATTGAAAAATGGAACGAGCATATGTAGATAAAACTTTAAACAACACCTTTGCACATTTTCGCACATCATTTACTAATTTCACGAAATTTTATAATCGTCGAATTGAAAATAATCATAATTCCGAGAAAAAGGCTAAGATCAAGGGTAACGAAGGTATGCAGTATCGAATTAATAAGTAACTTTAGACAGTAAGATACTGTTTTACCTATTTACGTATATAGCCTCACATTTACGTATGTACATAAGACTTACGTAATTACACGGAAAAACTGAATAAAAAAGCAATTTCACACGAATCATAAAAAAGTGAAAAATGTTCTATTTATTCGCAATTTTTTTTCAAGTATTTCAGAAATTAAATGTAATTAAAAGAAATTAATGTAGTGATTTTTCAAAGAAATATGCTTTTTTGACAATCTTTCTGAAATAATACTAATTCGACGAATTCTTGTTAAATTAACTTCACTTATGAATATACCAACTGTGCTTGAGCAAAGAACCATAAACACACTTCAAGTTACATGTATAGTATCGTTTTTTAAGAAAATAAACAAATCATCTAATTTATATCGGTGTGTAAATTTAATGGTTGGTAATTTCAAATTACGCTTATCGTGGTACAACGGTGATCATATGGATGTAAATGTTAAATTCATCGAATCAGCGCGGCATACGAGATAAATTACGCAAATGAATTTAAAACTTGATAATAATTTTCACATGAAGTGTATACGATTAAAACAGCGTAAAAACGAAATGTAATTTTCGACCTAAGAAATCGGCTAACACTTCAAAGGAATTTCCAATAGGTAGATGCGCAAGGTCAAAATAAAAGTACAATTTTTCTTCAACACGATGCACGTGGCAATTATAATTAATTCGTAGGTTATATATTTCCACTGAGTCGTAGTTTTCGTTTAGAATAAAAACCAACACAGTGATAAGATAACAAAACTTCCAAGTTGATTCTGAAAAAAAAAAGGGAAATGCTAGGAGAACGATATACAAACACATCTTTAGAATCCGTAACCATGATTACGATAAATAAACACGAACTATTTAATCGAATCATTTGAACGATTATTGATCTCTTTATGTTTGGGAAATCCACTAGGAGAATTGGAGGGAGGGGGGTTCTTCAAACTAACTTGACCTTTACCTATAAGATTCCATTTAGGTACTGAAATGAAGTAAATGAAGAGTAATTTTACGTATAAACCACGAGCAAGTCTGACCAAGAAACATACCTTCATATTGAAAAATTCGAAAGCCCCCCCCCCACCAACCCATTTCAAAAATTGAGTCATTTTCTAACTCTGGTTATTGTGTTTCCTTCATGAAGCTACATTCTTACATAATGGTTGTAATGAATTTCACAGCAAATTGTACATGAAAACCCCCAACGTCACAAAAGTTACACATTATGTGATAAAATACAAAAAATTTTATCATCACTTCGCTCGGGAAATTTTTTCATCTATTTTTCAAATTAAAAAATTTTAATGTTAAGAAAAAGAAATGGTAATTTCTTCCTTGAAAAAATTTTGGCATCAGCACAAGCACTTGACCACTTGCATAATATGCTTTCTAATGGACGTTTTTATTGCAGCAAATGAGCCGAAAAGCCATTTTTCGACAAATTTTTTTGTTTTAATGACGATTTTTTGAAGTACCTCCGTCATTATCATAAAATTCTTTTGTCCAATTACCAAGACATGAAAATTTTACACCACTTTTCCCCTTGCCAAATTTTTTTTGGAAAATTATGTCCCATTTTGGCAGAGTTGGCTGTTTAAAACTTTTTTTTTTCTAATTGTGTTTTAACATAGAATTTTGAATATTTTAGGTACTTACGAATTTCAATTTCAAGGAAAGAGAATTTGCCCATTTTTCAATTCAACGTTTTATTTTAATTTATATGACTGAATAAATGATATCAAGGTCGAGTCAAGTCATCGTATTAACTAGCATAACAAAAACTGAATTCTATATAAATAAAATAAAAAAGGGAAACGTCAAGTTTTCATTTACTCAAGTTTAAAAGTGTTTTGAACATGTTTTAAACGGCGGAAATTCACAAGTTTAAAACAAAAAAAACTGTTTTTTGTTTTTTGTCAACTGTGGATTTTAGCCGCTTCGATGTTTTAGAGCCAGACCCTGCTGCAGTACAAATGCATCGAAGCAATCGCCTATTTTATCCGATTAGTTCTTACTGTGGTTTAACATTCCAACTTCTTTACTTTAGATCAACTTCCTCAAATTCATTATCGGATTTCAATTTTCAACCTACTTATTTGTACTGTTGAAATTTAATACGTACAACTGTACAAGTATACAAATAAAATGATAAGAAACATGGTAAACAACCTTCTATCAACGACGAATACAACGAGATTTTATTTTGTTTGTACGAATATAATGCGTCAATTTTTTGTAATAAATTTTCGAAAATTTAATACATCGCATTAGGTATTTTACCGATATTAATTAATCTATTTCAACGAATTTATTTTAATGCGATGTTTAAGCGATAAGAAGAATTAAAACATGGAGCTATGAATCGTACGAGGCAGCTTCACTTTTCAAACTGAGATGTCAAGTTCATTTTTTTTATTTCCTCAATTCTTCTCAAGCTTTCGTCTGTGGGTAGCAATACTGTTCATTTCTTTAACAATAAATTTTCAATCTTGGGCTAATATGTTTATTTCAGGGGTATACAGCCGACTTTAAAAAGAATGACGATTTTTAGGGATTTTTAATTGTTTTTAAATATTGTGAGAAAATTGGGTACAACAGATTATTGCGTTTCCAGACCAGAAGTTGGGAGGGAGAGGGGGGAAAGAGAAAAATTTTCAGTACTAGGGAATTTTGTAAAAACTCTTAGGAAACCCTGTCATCCATATGGTTTTAATAAGAGAAATTATTATCGACGGTGCTAAATTCATGAAAATAGAAAATTTCGAAAAAATGGATTGAAACATAAAACACATGTAATTGGGTATTATCCAATATGACTACTTAATCATACTAAACACTTACCATATTATTTTCTTCAAAAAAATCTACACAGTTTCTTGTTTCAGCCTGAAAAAGCAAACAATCATCGTTACACAGACATCGAGAATTTAAAAACAATAGAAGAGGTAGGTACATGATAGGAAATGCACTAGGTCTACATGAAATTAAATCCAATTAAAAATGACTTCGATGCCGATGCGTTTTCAACGCTTTTAAAAAGCGATCTAAAAATAAATGCAATTTGTGTCATGTCCCGATTAGCGAAATAGTCGCATAAGGTATACGTAGTACTACGTCTACGTAGTGAAAACGGAGGATCTCGATAAGCGAAATTCGCATACCGGAATCTCGTGTCGTCGTGTAGTAAGCTTTTGAACTTTGTGCAAATGTCGCAAGAGAGCCAATTGAAAAAATAAATCATACGTCGAGCCAACTTTTGGAAAACAATTACGAAAAATTTAACGCGTATTTGAAGTTGATTGTATGTAAATGCGTATCAAATGACGAACACACGACGTTACGTAATCGTTCACTCAGATTTCGAAAAAATCTCAAGATATCACAAATTCGGCATCACCTGGCTTCTGGCTAAAGGCCAATTACCGCGTAATTAACATGTCGTCTAATTTTTGGGGAAAAACCGAAAAATTCGTCAGACGCGTAAATTAATAACTCGAAGACTATAAACTTTAATCGAAAAAAAACTGCAATTAATAGGTTTCAATTTCTGATGAATTCGAGCAAAGTTTTATCATCAAATTCATGCTAAAATGGCCACCGTTAATTAATCAAATCGAAGCGAATTTCGTACGGAAATTTGATATAGGAAGTAATAAGTTCATATTTATAGGTCAATTGAGGGAGCTTAGTCAAGGTTGTTGGAGAAAATAATACGTTCATTAAAAATGGGAAGATTTAAAAAGCCTATGTGATCGTATTCAACGTAGGTCTTCATTTAGTACTTCGTAAAATAATTAACATCCGAGTTGACCTAGTTATCGTGCTAACAGTAGAAAAACGTATTTTATAAAATAATACACGTTTAATACGCTAACTGTTCGTAAATTATAATTACGAATATGGCGTTGATTTGCGAAAATCGAAAATTATGTCACATCCCCCCTCCTCCCTCCATTCATTAATACTACGTAGGTACAGTTTTACGGCGTTAATTTCAAGAAGTACGCCGTTAAAAGCTCCATTTTTATTACCTCGCTTTTCTTATTTTTACACGAATAAAGTTAAACATGTGTATGACGTTTTCTTACATCTTCGACAATAAATTCGCGATACGAAAATTGAAAAAAAAACCTGTTTCATTAACTAGTAGACGTCGCTATTTTATCATCCGAAATAAATCTGAAATGTTTTACGACATTCAAATCGACAATTCTACCGGCAACGTTGGAGGAAAATTTACATCATTTAGGCGGTAACACTGTCGAGTCAAAATTCCATCTGCGGCGTACCCCCAAACACGCGTAACTGGAATTACTTCGATATGACGCAATATTTTGGCTTATTTCATGGCACATGGCACATGGCGGGATTCGTAAGCCGTCGTCGACCATACGTGGACGTGCCAATTAAGCTTATAGACGTACTATAAAAGTTTCTCCATCGCGTCTTGTTCATTGAAAAGGCTAAATGATAAATTAAAGTTTAGATGGACGTTTAAATTGACAGTGTACTTCGGTATCATAAAAAGTAACAAATTCAAAAATAAGTACAACGAAAAGCAAATTAACGCAAGTCCCGACGTAAATTTTATTCAACATTAATTATTCGACAATTGAAAAGATTGGAATATAACACCGTAAAATCTAATACCACTTAAAATTATCGTCAATTTTAACTGAAACGCTCATCAGCGCTTTCATTTTCACGATGCGATAAAAAAATCATATCGAATGTGACTTTGTTGAATAATTTTATCACGAGTTGTCAACAGTCGATCACCAGAGTTGGTATTTTAATCAATTTATCTATACCTTTTCTCGAAAAGTTTAACTTACCGTAGAAAAAAGTGCAATGCATAAAGTAGGAAAATTTGTTCAATTTTTGAAAATAATTTATGAAATTTTTTTCAATAAATCTTGCATATAGGATGTTTGTTTCATTAAAGAAATCAAATTTGAGCATTAATAACTAACAAATTAGCTAATTGACTAGTTAGACGGGATCTGTTGCAAAAATGATAATACTAATCGATATTTTTGTAAATACCAAGAAATATCTTTCATTAAATGTAATTTTTATTTCAGCGTGATAATCACAAGAGGAAGAAGAAGGTAACAAAGTCGCCACCGTTTTAATCAGACTGCCTAATTAATTAATTACTTCATTGCAGAAGTTAATGAACGTAGATAAGATATATTTATGTTCGAAGTGCTAGTTTCACTTTCATTCGTTTGTTTTGTAAGCATTGAAAAAAATTGAAAGTTCAATACGATTTGCAAGTGCGTTAAAAATTACATATTGAGATTCATAAAAGTGTGATACATTCCGAATCTACGTATCACATGAATTGTTTCATGAATAATTTAAAATTTAACCTTTATATGACGTAGTTGGTTAGGTACCTTATCAAACTTAAAATTCTACGAATACCACCTCGTTTTTTTTCACGTGGTATATGTCTGTGTCAATATACTGTAAGTAGAAAGAGAATTACAGGATGTACAAATGATAACACACATTAACATCTATTAGTGAAATTAGAAAAATCAACATTCAATTTAATTTTTGTTACGAATTATTCGCAAAATAATACAATTCTTCATGACCCAGTGAATTATTTATAAAATGATATAAAAACGGGAAACATGTGCGGTCGTGTATAAGCGACACGTTACGATAACGTACACGAGGACATTGTTACGTTATCAGCACCGCAACGAAGCAAAAATAGATTATTCGTGTGGGATTTAATTCGCTCAAAATCAAACTTCATACGTCTCGATTTCACTTCTCTTTCACATAATCGATAATCGTTCCAGTTTTTAATAAAATTAATAAAACTCGAAGGACATTAACTATCAAATGACAGATCACCTGAAAAATTACCTCCTACTGCTACGGTACCCGCTGCCCAGTAAATAGTGGTTTCAATTCTATCTTGAAAATTTTCAGTAGGCGAATTGAATAAAAACATATTCAACGGAAATGATGAAATTACAGTAATTAAAAAAAACCGCCCTCGCATTTTTTATATTAATAACCCCCTAAGAACAAATCAATACCGAATACGTCAAAGCAATTATGAACCTAATTGTAAGCACAAATCTTCGTCAAATAGGTTACGTCGTTTGCTCATGAATATTAAACCATTACACGAATACATTGTCGAGAGCAAATAGTCATTTAAGTAAATTTTAAGCGAAAATAAACAATGGAGAATCTACATAGCGATATGAATCGAAGGAGAAACAGAAATAGTTTGATAACACGATGCACAAGACCTTTGCATAAGTGACATGCTTCAGTTAGAAACCTCAAATCCACTCGAAGTTTTAAGCATTGCATATAAAGATACTATCATCGCGACGAAGAGTAAACGAGAGCCAAAATTGATGGATACTTGAATTTTAATCAGTTTATTTTTATAAATTAATTGTTAATAATCAATCAGCGTCAAATGATAAATCTACTCAAGTAAGATAACACTTGTCGAATCACGTGCTTAGTTGGCGGATTTCGTGATGTGAATTATTTTAATTTTTACGATTCAACTTGCGCCTCATCATTTTAATGCATGGCGTAAATTTGTAGGAAAAAATTTTACGCTTTACCCAACTTAAAATAAGGTAAATCAAATAAAAGACTGGCATAAAAAACATTCTAACGACGAAAATCAATATTTGAAAATGATGATTCAATTACTTGGAAAATCCAAATATAGAAACTTACCATAAATACTCGTAATTATCGAAGAATTACAATTTTTTTATAATCTCAAATAATTTCAGCCATTGAAATTCCCACCTTATTTACTTTTACAATTTTATTTAAAACTGATCATCACAAAAAATAGGTAACAAGTACATAAATAGGTAAGTAAATAGCCTAATAACGACAAATCTATAGACAAAATAAAAAAATTGACTTCTTCAATTTAAAAATACAGTTATCAACAAATTTATCACACAAGTACTTCACGTAATAAAGTAAACTATATGGATGCTACACTTAAAAGTAAAAATCACCTAAATAGGGAACTAAGCATAATCCATAACCTACACGTGAACACGTGCATTCTAATTTTTATGTAGAGCATGGCAAAAAAAAAAATAAAACTTCACGTACCTCGTTTTCGTTTAATAGCCGGTCGAAAAGTTCTCGAATGGTGCGTAATATTCAAGAATAGAATTTATCTTAATTTCTTCATCGGCACTGATATTAATTTAATGAAATTGTAAGAATAAAAAATTTGTCATAAAATAATACTGTAGCAAAAAGCACCTTTAAAAGACTCACGCGTTTGACATAGTACCGGTGTAAAATGTTGAGTTGTTGAAGCACATTCGAGTTTGCAAAGCGACATCGTCGATTCAGTGTTACCATTGTTGAAAAATTACAAATCTCTTCCTACATAATTTTGATTTTTCGCCGAGAGCAATTTAATTGGAAAAAATTTTACTTTTGCAGTCAGCGTGAAAATTGCACATTTACATACCATGTGGGCGAATCGCCTACCCTTTTCTTCGAATTAAACTGCGACTTGAGACTTGACGCCTTTGTAAAATCTATTTAAATTTCGCGTAGCGTAATTTGAAATTTATTCATTCAGCCAGGTATTAAATTTGGCCAAAGATACGTCTATTGGAAAATTTTCTGAATTTTTTTCATCCTCGGCAAACAACAACGTTCTGAGAAAATACCAATTCGTACTTAGCAACCCACATGGCGAATCTGCGTTGCAATGTGTAAAAACATTTAAAAAATTTTAGACTCGTCATCAAAAAAAAACTCATCGTCATAAATCTTTCAAATGTTGTGAATAATATGCTACGAGTAAATTAAAAAATACTACGAGGAATGATTGAAATAACATTAGGAAAAATATACGAGTTCCGATAAACAAATTTATGCAGAATATTCCCATTGCAAAATTTATTTTAAATATTTGTACATTCTGTACAGGTATTCAAGCTTCAAGGTCATATTCAACTTCTCCATGTACCCACTCTTTACCTTTTATTTTCAGAAACAATAAAGGAACATATCTGAATAGACTTTATGATATTTGCAGGCAGCTGATAAATTCAAAGACTACAAACAGAACAGGGTTAACCATTATTTGAATGAAGATCACTCAGCTGGAAATTCAGATGTACAGATGGTTTCGCAAAAAAATCTTTCTTGAGTACTCGATACCCCTTGGTTTACACATGTAATTAGCGATTTCCAAAAAGTTATAATTTTACTTCCACCAGTTACAACATATAATGAATTTTTGGTCAAAACGTAAGTTGAACGTTTTTTAAGTTGGTAGGTAGGTATAGGTATCAGGTAATAGGTATAGTAACCAATATCGTGATAAAACTGTCCAGATTTTCTGAAGATAATGCGGTTTTTAAAAGCGAAAAATTAACATTGAATTATACTTCCATCTCGTTCACTACATAATATGTGTAGTGTAGTATATATCAAGTGATCTACTTCTTCGTCCTTCATTCACTGACTACATAGAAACTTGAACTTCTCAAGAATAAATTGAGATTAAAACGCATGAATTTTATGAATTTGCAAAAAGTAATCACCCGTTTAAAGCTCTCTTCTCAATTTAAACATTTCATACTTCTTACCACTAGCATTACATTTATTGTTTCATGAACGAACAAACTGTACGTAGATTAGCCTGTCAACCCCGCGGGAGTTCGCATAATTCAACCTTCCAAATGGTATGATGCAATATGCGCGACTATTTCAGTGTTTTAACTGAAAATGAAAATATTTACCCCTTCCTTGACATTTCATTTGACTGATTTTATTAACAATTATTCGCAAATTGGCAAATTTACAAATGAATGCATTTTTGCTGCGTGAGATTCATCGAAAGGTTACACGTGACCATATCTCATTTAAGTAATCGAGATAACCTGCACGCGGTGCCGGTTGATGCAACGTTGAAATAAATTACCGGCAATGGTTATATTAATTTCCAATAATTAAAAATCAGCAATTTTTTTCATTTACATATATACTGGAAACCGATGTTTTTTATTTCAAATTTAAAAATAAAAACATCATCAAATTAATATACTGAAAAAACGATAAAAAACAAAAAACGTGGTTATTTTCATGTTACCTCATCACACACCTACAAACAAGATGCAAATATATTAATAAAAAATTTCACATCAACGCCCATTTTTGTGTACCCCAATTGGTTGCTTAGTAACAAAAAAATTATAGTAAAAAGTGAAGTTCAGATTAGAAATGCAAATGAAAATATTTCGATTCACATACTTTGATTTTTTTCGATTGTATAACATTATGCACAAAATGAATACTGCACGTTTATTTTAATTGAGAATGCTACAGAATAAAACATAATAAAAAGAAAGAATATACAATGTTGTCATCTTCTTCTACTCTTTATGGTTTGAACATCCATCAATTGCGCATCTTTAGGTATGATTTCTTTTAACGATTCGATACATATTTCAGCCTCGCTAATGGCTTTGTTATCATTTGAGTTGAAAATTATTTTTCCAGCGATTACATTAATTCTACGCCAATGTTTTTCCACAATCGGCCAGCACCAACGAAGACATGCATTTAAAGCCTAAAAATGAAACGTATTCTGGTGACGATTAACAAAAAATTTCGATGAATAAAACGTATACCTTCATTGCATGTTTTTCAGTCATCGTTGTCTTACTGTAGTCTTCAATAATTCTTAAAATTCTTGGTAACCATCGCACAGCCGAAACATTCAATGATTTTACAATTAAATATAGGTTCTCTCCGTATATTTCTCGCCTTTCTATATTCTGCTCGAACTCCATAATGGGAAGAACGATGTTTAAGATTTCGTCATAGAAAGACCACTGTAATTTCAGTACAATCAATGACAAAGAACAAAAAGTTATAATGATGACAATCTCAATATTCATACGCCAATTTGAATCCTACCTCGATATTGATAGCAGTATGTTCTTTAGTTGGTTGAGATTTTTCCGCTAATTCCAAAGCGCATTTTGTGGCAAGGATGATCAATTCGCAATCCCTATAATACAACAATCGCTTGATAATATCTTGAAGTAATTCCAGTTGAATATGCCATTGCAATTCCGCACTCGACTGTAAATCCAAATATGATAATTACTTCTATTGATGGTGAGTTTCTACTCGTATAAGAAATACTCACAACGTTAGTCAATATATGATACAAACACTCAAGTCCAATTTGTTTACTTAAGGTTGCATAATCTTCTAATATGCTTAAAGTTATAGGTAGAACTGAGTGTAAGAGGTGTTTCATATGTGGCAACTGAAACCAAAATTGAATAACTTTTGATCAAAAAAAATTTCAAAAAACATTCTTACATGAACATGTCTCAATAACCAAGAGAAACAGCATGTAATTGATGGATAATACTTCCATTCCTCTCTTGACAATTTCGGTAGCAACACAGAGATTACATTTTCCACATGCGATACACCTGAATCATCTTTCTTCACCAAATAATCGTCGAGTGTTTCACATTCACAAGAGGACAAAATCGATGGTAATGTGGTATTCGACAACTCAACGATATCCTTGTTAGTCCATACGTTTACAGAAGAATGTTCGCCGCAGAAGATTAAAGCATAAATAACACATGTATAACGGCTTTTCAAGCACGTGTTGAGATTTTCCGGTGGCACAGATGAAAATACATCGAGTTTATTAAAACAAGCTTTCACGTTATCTGAAATGCCAGTGAAATCTTTGGCTTCAAATGGTCTCGAATCAATCGTTGTATTTCTGGGTACAAAAGATTTTACTATTTCGTCCTTCAGCTGACTCCATTCTTCATCGGAAAATGGTATGAGTTTGTTACGGTTTGCCGGTGGATCGTTTTGCATACTGTCAAGTATACTGATAGATAAGTCTCTAGAATGAACCGATATCGCAAATCAAACTTGACGAATCAGAGTTGAACAAAAAGAATCACAAATCATCAATATCACTTCACAATATGGTCAACAGCTTTCAAAGATATTGATTTCCAAACTAAACCATTTTGTGTTTTTTTCAAACCTCCATACGCGCCTTTCGTTTTCGCGTGCATGTGACTGATAAGAATAATCAAAGTACCGGGTGACCAAAGAATTTCGACACATTTTCACTGTTATCAGTTTATTTTCTAGTTCATATTTTAGACAAGTATTCTATTGGAGTTTGTTTTTGTGGAGTTTTCGTTCAACCGGTTCAACTGCGAAATAATTATATCAAATTTGAATGTATTTATCATGGATTAAAAACATGTTTGGTAAAAAATAAATGGGAAAAGGTGACACAGAAATTGATTGTTTGATCATCCGGTAGTCAACATTGTTGAGAAAATTCAACCATAAACATCAATTTTAGAATCAATAGAACATGGTGTAGACATTATCCATCTCAGACTAAGCTTTGATTCCTGGTAAAAAATTGATGATGTTCTATTTGAAAAAGCAAAGAACATAATACGAAATCTCTTTTAATATCTAATTAAACTGACACAAAGAAAACAAAAAATAACAATTCAAATCATATATCTATTTATTTTTATACGATGCCGACTTTTCAACAAAAATAGTACCACCTTGATAAACACTCAAAACATGATTTAAAACTTAAAATATATTTACATTTAAGGTAAAATCCACAATTAAATAACAGTGAAATTTTTCAACGCTTAACATAATTAACCGAAAATGAAACACATGTAAAACTTAAGATGAGAAAAAAAATCAAAAACAATGACTGTTTGACTAAATAAAATAAAAATGTTTTTCGAAGTTCAAAATTATCAAAACGGTTAAGGAAAAATAACGAGCATGATCTATGATTCTCGTTAAACGACCTTAGAGGTAAATTTCCACAAACGTCTAGCGATAAAAAATTAACAAATTACAACTTGCTTGAGTATTAAAATTAAGAAAACTATACACAATTTCGATATATGTATTAAATAAAATAAAAAAAAAGAGAACAATTATTGAAAAAAGTTTCAGCTAACTAACATATATTTTTTTATAATATATCCACTAGGATGATTACTTATAACTTTGGGTCGTCAAAATTTGGTCCTTTGGTTAGCAATATAACATCATATGGTTCGTTCTGCGTCAATTCTAAAACCCTATGTTTTTTCAATACCAACAAAGAGTAAAATTTTTGCGCGACCTATGACAAGAATTTAATTCAGCGTTATCGTATTAGTGTAAAAAAATAAATCAAACGAGACGTCAACAATATTTACTTGTTTCTTAGGATTTGCAACGATTAGATCACTAAACGTGGTGGTTACACCACTCGAAATTCTCATCCTAATAGTACTGTACAAATGTCCAGCTCGTTTGTTCAACAATCTTTCTTCAAATTGTTCCAGAGTTTCATCGACACCTCGTTCTTCCATCTGAAAAAAAACGAGAAAAATTGAATCGCCGCTTCGGTCAGAAGACAATATTGAACATCAAAATTAATACTTACAGGACCAATAGAAGCCGGATTATCGTAATCAGCATCGTGCCACGGAGTAATTCCACCAGCCGCATGCATTCCAGGGGTGATTGGAGCATGGTCATTATCTTCATTATTAAATGAAAACAGATTTGAATTCTGCGTTTGCAAAAAAAACATAACGCGAATTATTTCAGATGAAAATTACTTTAAAAAACAATTCAAATCGATTTTCACTGATTCATACCCGATTGTGTAAATCTTGGTCTCGCTCATCATATCCCATGTTTTCCATCATACTATCTTGATGATTATTAATTGACATGTTATTCTGTTTGAAAAATTCAAAACATTAGTATTTTAATTAGATGAAAAATTAGAAAAAAAATGATATCTTCTCACCTCCATTGATTCATGGGCTGAAGACATTGGCGGTGGAACGGACATAGGCTGTAACAAATTATCCAATGGCTGCTGCGGCGTTTCAGGAAATTGAGGAATATCAGGCAATTGAGATTGTAAATCGGAATATGGTTGAGGTGTTTCAGGATACGCCGGAGGTGCGGCTATCATAGGATCTTGGTCCTGAGGAACATCAGGAATTTCATTGGACCCTAGTATGTTATCTGATTTTCCTTGCGCATCGCCAATGGGTGATACAATTTCATTCGTCGAAGATTCTTCGGGAATTGTAGGCAAACGAGCGGATTGATCAATTTCAGCGACACCTTCGTGCGGTACCGGAGACGTTTTTGATTTTTTATTGATTTCCTGCACAATGCGACGGAAATAAGAACATCATTCTGCGATGATAATTTCTCGCAACAATATGACTTTACCTGAGATACTAATGAATCAACTGACTGAGATGGTTCTTCGTCTACAACAGGTTGTTTACGTTTCCTACCGCGACGGTTAGAAACTGGAGGTACAGCCGGTGGTGCCATTTCTGTGGGCTCATGACCATCACGACCTTCGTGATCATCTGCATCGTCGCTGGGAGCAGCTCTAGATGTCAAGTGTCTCTGATAATTCTGCAAAATAATAAAATTTAATTAATTTTTTTCTCCGTAAAATTAGAATTTTCGTAAACAATTCGTACCTTGAATAAAGCAGTAGAAGGGATGCTTTTTCCTGGTAAAGCGAATAATTTTTCGACGCCACCGGTTTCCTTCCAATGCATTAATCTTTTGGTTGGTGGAGCAAGGTCCAATGTAATAACAATATCGCTGGTATCGCTCAACTGCGCTTTCATTTCTTCGCCAGATATGTTTTTTACTTCGTCGACGATTAATTTACGTTTTCTTTTTGTTTTTGGTAATCCTGCAAAATTCATAATACGACGTAAGATAAAGCGGTAATGAAAAACTATCTAATATTTAGAATAATCGGCGAAGACAACATACCTCTCAACGCCGATGCGTCAACTGGAGCTAACGCAAAGCTCTCCTCTTCGTTTTGTAATAAAGTTGTTTGTTCAGCATTTTGATTGTTTTCGTTTTGTTCTGCTTCCTTGTCTTGTCCAGCATTTAAAGCTATCTGAGATTCAGCCATGGTAGGTACTGCTAAAGCATTTTCAGCTGAACCGGCAAATTGTTCATTACCAGTAGTTGGTCGGTCGAGATCAATACCCGTAGGGCCCATGTCCAGCGGTTGCGCGGCGGAAATTGGAGAAGGTGGTCGAGATCCGTCAGAGCTATGATAAATACCGTTTAATACGTCATATTCACGAAGTGATACAGTTAACCAGACATGAATTACCTTCCGCCGACAGGACTGGGAGGAATGAAACGATCGTCATCGAAATCATCGTCATCATTGAGATGTATAGACAACGAACCGGATCCTTCTTGTCGTTGAATCAACGGTGGCGAAGTCAATGGCGTGTGTTTCGACGTCGAAGGTATCGCTCCATCGTTATGTAATGAATCGTGAATTTGTAACGAGTTATCAGCTAACGGAACTTCCGGCATGGGTGCATCTTCAAAAAGACCCAAAAAACCTCCTCCTAAAACGCGAGCTTCATTAGTATAATTCAGAGTACCAAAAAAAGAGAATATATAAATAAATTATACCGGTGACAGATCCAAATCCATCATCTTTTGGCATATCAACGTCCATCGGCATATGAACCAACGCAGAGCTCATATCGGATGTAGAAGCACGATCTTTATGCTTATCCATGGCACCTATACCTTCGCCAAATCCAAAATTAACCTGAAGAAAAAAATAGTTCACGATAAAAAATGCAAATCAAACTTAAAAACACATGAAAAAACTTAAAACGCACTTGTTGAAATGTTTGGTCAAATCCTCCTGCAGCAGAATTACGAAGAACGTCGGAGCTGGCTGCGCCAAAACCGATATCAAAACCATCTTCGGTGCGTGAAGCAGGCACACTAACCTCTTCGCGCATTGTAATCTCATCAGCTCTAGACTGATTCAATGTGAATTGAGCTTCAATATCAACGTCACTGATGACATTAATTAGTAATAAGAATCGCATATTCATTCAAAATTAGGGATAAAATAAAAAAATTGTCGTTACTTCAAATCGGGCATCGCTGAATCGAAATCATGAAACACCTCTGGTATGGTGACAGCGTTCACGGCGGCTTCACGATGATCCTCCGGCAAATCGACCATTCCAGGCCGAAAGGCCATTTTAATTTTAACGAACGCTTCATTGCAATCGGCCAATAGATATTTCGTTTTTCTCGAATAAATTCTAACAACGCCCAACATCAAATGTCCAGAGGTTCTTAATGCTAACTTAAACTGAAAATAATTTCGGAGAAAAGAATTAATAAAGAATAATAAATCACGTTTTGAAAATCATACCGCCAAAATGAATTTACCTTGGGTTTCAAAATTCTTTCAATAGACGATTCAATATTAGTTTCGAAAATCTGAGCTTTGGTCAATTTTTTATCCCAATGAGCCGCCAGCCAAATTCTGGCCAACGGGCCCTTTTTCG
Organism: Maconellicoccus hirsutus; assembly: GCA_003261595.1. Lineage (NCBI taxonomy): Eukaryota > Metazoa > Arthropoda > Insecta > Hemiptera > Pseudococcidae > Maconellicoccus > Maconellicoccus hirsutus. The sequence goes on along the minus strand of QBDW01000440.1, from coordinate 55,353 downwards.
ATAATACAAAATCTGAATAGAACATGATTCTGAATGCGAATTAATCTGAAACACAATATAGTTTTTTCAATTAGGCAAATAGATATTAATGTTAACTTCATGTAGTCACCAATGCAAATATTTTCCATTCAACTAACATAGAAAAAATAGAACCACGATTTTAGCTAACGTTATCGAAATATTTTACACGTACCCTACAATATAACTCAATAATTGATTACAAGTTTACATTTCATACCAATATCAATGAATATTTCTAAATCTAAATAGTGCAAGTACAACTACAAAAAGTAATTTATACTTAATTGATATCAATTTCCCTAACATTTTACCGCGTGCAAAACACCGACGGAAAACAGCTACTCAAAATTTTAGTCAACGATACCGTTGTGTTTACTATTTACAATATTAGTAATTGGGGTAAAATACTAACCCTTAAATCTAACCAACTTGACTTTCAGCTGATCGAAAAATTTCAAACTCTCTCGATAACATAAAAGAAATAATCACTTAAATAATAAATCGTTTCAAATCATAATCATAAGTTAATCATAAATTTGAAATTAAAACGTAACATAAAATAACCAAGATGGCCGTTAACAAGCGCCAAAGGAGAACGAATAAAAACAATTTTTTAGGCGGGCTTTGCGTTTGTTCTGCAGCGCTATGAACGGTGTAGATAAGAACTAAATTATTTCCTATAATTTTTTTTCATTTTACGCTTCCACAGAACTTCATCTGTGATTTTAAAATGTGTTTTTATTTATTTCAATTATTTTGATAACTTGATAAGTATCTGAATTTTTGACTGAATTGAATCAAATTTAAAATTGGCGGTATTTTATCACTTTAATTTCCTTATAAAATCAATCTTCATTATTTTATCGGTTTACGTATGTATCATTTCGTACAATGACGACGCTGACGATCAAAGAACAAGAGCAGTCTATTTCTAAAGGTAAAAAGAAACCGAATAGGAACCCTTCTAAAGTTGTATTGTGCAATCCGTTTGAAAAATATTGGTAATTATTTCTTTTTATTCAAAAATTTTAACCTTTTTGAAACAAGAAGTTGTAAATTGGAATATCGACATTTTTGTTTTACAGGCCATTGTTGAACACTGAAGATGCCGGTTCGATAGAAGCAATCCTTTCGTCGTAAGTTTTCCACTTGTTTTCTTCAATTCGTTGAATTGAAATGTTTATTTCTTTTAGGATTCTTATAGCTGAGAAACCCAAAATTAAAATACCCTGGAAGAAGTTTTCAAAGTCTCCAAAATCAATTCGAAAGCAAAAAACGCAAGAATACCTTCAACAATTTCCACCTTCCGAAGAGTTACTACGACAAAGGTTACTTAAAAAATTTTTTGTTTATTAGGTTATATTTTTTTACAAATATTAATATAATTATTTTCTTACAGAAAAATTGTCAAATTTGGTTTGAATGCTGTATCTCGATCTATCCAAAACTTGAAAATTAGTTCTTGTATATTAGCAGGTGACATAGAACCTGAAACGATACTTAAACCATTGATTGCTTTAGCTGTGATTAAAAATAAACCTGTGATAATTCTACCGAAATTAAGGCAACTTACACAAAAAATTGTAGGATTTCCTTCTTCGGCTTTAGGAATTGAGGTGAGCTTTCGGTACTTGAAGTACGCATTCATTTGTTAAAAGCTTATGTAATTCATCGATTTTGTTTTAGTTACCAGACGAAAACCATTCGGAATTCAAGTTATTGAATGATACCATCATAGATACTTGGAAAAAATTTCCTTTGCCAGCTAATATTAGAACTCAAGAGAAGCAACTTGAAACTAAAACGAAAGATGATCAAGTGTTATACAATATCGTTGATAAAAGTCAAGAAACCGTTAATACCGATGACATTTATTTGTATCGTAAAAGCAATGACGTTAGGGTGTTTCAACCACCGGCTATCGACTCTAAAACAGTCAACCAACCTATTAGTACGGCATTAGACTTTATTTCACTGAATATCGAACCAGAACGACATATGTACATTCCTCCAAATCTTAAAAGATCCTCAAAAAATTCCAACAGATGTCGTAAAAAACGAAAAATAAACAACTAATGTGAATAATCAATGATATTTATAAATATTGTTTTATATGAAATTCTTGATATTGTTCTGCATTGTGTTCCATAAAATAATAAATTTGTTATTGAAAGTATTCAAGATAAAAGTTACTTTACAAATGAGCTTATCTTCACTATCTTTGCATTAAATGAAACGTTAGACTACATCAATTAAGATTTTTCAGTTTTAAAACTATCGAATCATTAAAATGTTTGTTAATGATTTTCGTGAGTCATTGAACTAGTACTTTCATTATAAAAAATTTATCAGACAAATGTCTCTTTTTGACCAAAATTTTTGAATTTCTTCGAGTGGTCTATAAGCTAAAAAATTTTTCATTTTTAAGACCGAAACATGGTGTACGTAATTCTTTCCATAACATTTTATCTAGAATATCTGTAATCATTTCTATTATATAAATCGATCTCAACGTAGATAAATTGGAAGATTACCGTTTAATCCTCTTTTATGATTAGGATATGATAAGCTAATATTGTGTCATTAAATTATTTGAATATTCGAATAGAGTCTCCCTTAACAAGAATTGAAACATCTTATGTAAAGATCTATCAAATATTCATCCATTCGATTCACTATGTGAACAAAATTTGGTTGCTAAACACATAGTTAACAGTATTTTTTAAAAATTGAAAGTATTTTATTTTATTTATAATTTATAGATTCACAATGCTGAAATATAGTAAGTACAAGTATAGTAATGCGACGTCAATCCTCAAAAAAAAATCCCAATTACCCTTTATTACAATTTTTTTTAGTTTTTTTTTCGGCGAGGTATGTATTTACATTTGTAACCATGTTAGGGTTGATGGTGTCTTACTCTATGAGATCGTGTTTGAGTTTAGCTATTACAAAAATGGTTAATATTAATACAACAACGTATTCCTCGTCGTGCAAAAATTCAATTGATAATTCGTTTAACGAAGTAAGAAAATTGCATTTTTTCAAATATAATAATTATCGTATTACATTATAGCTTCTGTATGGTAATCAAATAGGTACTCGTATTTAAAAAAATCTTCTAAAGAAAATATTAGTTACGATTTATTATTACTTTAATCAAAGTATTTGTTACTAGCCTTGCGAAAAAAAAAATCAACTTCAATATTGAATCTTATGTGAGTAATTAATAAATAATAAATTTAAATCAATTTCAGTGCGAAACGTTTGGTTGGGACGAAAAAACCCAAGGTTTAATATTATCAGCGTTTTATTGGGGATACATAATTACGCATATCCCCGGAGGTTCGTTATCTCAAAAATTTGGGGGTAAATATACGTTTGGTTTGGGTATTTTCTGCACAGCTATCCTGACTTTACTAACGCCATTGTTGATACACAATAATCCCATAATTATAATAAGTCTCCGTTTCTTGCAAGGAATTGGTGAAGTAAGGATTTGTTGTAAATTTTTTGAAAAAATGTAAAAAAATATGCCCGTCCTTTCCCTTTTTTTTCAGGGAATGGTATTTCCATCATTATATATTTTATTAGCTCAATGGGCACCACCTGGAGAAAAAGGCACGATGTCAACACTGATATTTCTAGGTTACTAAAATTTTTAATAGCTAACGCATCATTAATTTTTTTTGATTAGCCTATATCGTTTAATTGATCAGGTAGTCAAATCGGTACATGTTTGTCGAATATTGTTGGAGGATACATCTTGGAGTATGCGCCGGGTTGCGCTTGGAAATTAGTATTTTATTTATTCGGATCCTGCGGACTTATTTGGTACATATTATGGCAAATCCTGTGTTATAGTGATCCCCAAAGTCATCCGTTTATTTCAGAAGAAGAAAAAATTTATCTTCAAAAAACCATCGGATGTATCGAAAGAAGAAGAGTAAGCTTTTGAATTGTTTGTTTTGAATTATCAAGATATTTTTGAAATTTCGATAACCTTTGCTAACTTTTCATGACTATCTGATCACCTATTTAAAGTCCCGAGTTTCTTAGAATGATGGGTAATCTTATGCAATACTTTGAAATATACCCACGCGATAATATTTTATATTAACTATAGTTACCGCGTTGAAAATAAATTAAGCGTAGGCACTTTTCTTTTTTTTTTGTCAAAAGTCTTGCAGATATCAAAAATTGCTCGTATTTCTAATTCTAGAGATGTATTTCATTACAACTTAAAACTAATTAATTACTTGCATTTTGTTAGAACTTGGGAAAAACTCCGTGGAAAAATATACTAACATCAAGTCCAATATGGGCTCTTGTAATAGCGGAAATAGGCCATGACTGGGGTGTATACACTATTATCGCTGATCTTCCGAAATATTTAAATGATGTATTGAAATTTAACCCGGCCGAAGTAAGTAAAGAAAATTGATATGAATTTGTTCAAACCACACTCAAGAATTACAACTTATGAAAATTACAGAACGGCATGATGTCCGGTTTTCCATACCTTGCGGTGATTGTTACCTCTTTCGTATCAAGTTCGGTGAATGATTGGTTGACGAGGAGGGAAATGATCTCGAAATCACTTTTGAGAAAAACTTTCACAACAATCAGTACGTCTTTTGAACATACCTGCACAATTATTTGATTTTTCCTGATCTATTTCATAACTTACACGATTTATTCAACCAACTAAAGGTTCCATAGGACCAGCAATAGGAATGCTTGGTGCTTCTTATATGCAAACTAAAACAGCAGTCATGTCTTGTTTCATTTTTGGTATGAGTGCAGTAGCATTCTCATTCAGTAGTTTAAAAATCAACGCATTAGATCTCAGTCCAAATTATGCTGGTAGTATTACGGCTCTTGTGAACGGTGCTGGATGCATTTCTGGTGTACTTGCGCCATACCTAGTTGGATTGGTCACGGCAAATGTAAGTTAATTTTAATCTCGAAACGACGGGTAATCATATTAAGTAAAATAATATCTATCTTCCTGAAAAAAAAACATTAAGGTTAATTTTTATTTTCAGAGAAGTGTAGAAGAGTGGAGGATAGTGTTTTGGATGATGGCTTTTGTTTTAATTACTTCCAATATTATTTTCGTGATATTTGGTTCCACCAAATTACAACAGTGGAATGATTCTGAACCCAGTGTTAATGAAACGATACGGACTAAAGATGATTCTGCAGTAACAAGTTCTTTCACCTAAAGTGTCGATATCTCAATAAACCACTAAACTGTTTGCATTTACATGTGTACCTTTTGTTTTTATACCTACTAATAATGCTTAATTACCTACGTTGTTCTTTATTTTTATTAATTTTATCATAGAAGGTGTTCTATTTGAATAAAAAATTTCATAAAATTTAATTATTCTTTTATTATCACAAAAATGTGCGCGTATTCACTTATTGATCGTAGATGTATTGGTTTGATAATGAAAATTTTAGAAAACGATAAATATTTATCTACGTAGAAAGTGATATATAAATGGATCGTAACTTTCACCAACACGCCTCAGTTTCGATAATCACAAATTCTTTATTCGATTGCCATTTTTTCCATCTCATTTAGACAAATTGTTGAATAAAATTTCATCAAAGAAGTAAGGTGTATAGTGAAAGAAAAGCTGATAGTTCTCATGAAATGTGATCACAGCTTCATTCACGAACAAAAACTAAATAAAAATGAAAAAATCAAAAATATACATTTATTGTATAATTCAGAAATCCAATAAATATGTTGACTCGGTAACCCATTTAATACTTTTAAAATATATACAATTAAGTAACAATATATACATGTTTGTTGCCATAAGCGCATGTAACTTGATACATGTATAAAATTTGAAATGGAAGAAACCTCGAATTATGTACAATAGTTGCTAAAAAAAAAACTTTTCGTTTTTAGATATGACAAAGAACGGTATCTAATTCAATAAAAATTCAACATATCACATTTCGTAAATACATAATATTGTAACTGTTCCTATAAATTCGCAACCATTTTTTTTTAACAATAAAACATAAAAATACACATACGAAAGAAAATTAAAAACCACATAATATAGAAATGCATGAGTTATTCAAGTTCAGACCTTCGATAAATCGTAAAGAAAGCGAGGTATTCAATTTCAAAATTATTGAGTTGTTTTTCACAGATAATTAGATGCCAGATAATCACACAATTGAATTTTAAAATAAACGCAGAAAAAAAAAATACTTCGACGAGATCAAAATTTAAAAATACCTCACCTTCTTTTTCTCCCAATTCAAACCTAACTGCAACTACGGTGAAAATTTTTAATATCACAGCTAGACATTCGTTTATACTCAATTCAAGCTGAAAAAAAAACTGATGCATGTAATACTTAATAAGCTTTTCTATCAATTTGAAGTTATATAACATTATCACAATATTTTTCAATAACACACGCAATAAAATTCACTTTTTCTACACCAATAAATTACATCTAAGCGATACTACCACTTCTATAGCCACACTTTAAAATAATTGCATTGTTTCCATCGAACATTAAATTATACCTACATTACACACACAGACACACCTACATAAAAAACATGTTTTAGAACACTGATTATCCATCAAATATAAGAACACAATAAAATCAGGAACGTCCAACCAAAAAGAAGAAAAAAATACATGAAAACAACAAAAAAAAAATCACCAAAATGAATTTAAGCACACGCTAACGAAAATTTGTTTAGCAATAACCTTCGCCTGGTAAATCACACATTCAATAAACTTTTAAAATTTCAAAAAGCTTTTTTTATCGTGTAACTTATTTTTAAACATGAAAATACCTAATCGAATCGTAAATTCTACAATATTTATAAGTACATTTACGTGCCCTAGTTTTTTAATAAATCCATCTATCTCTAATGAAATCGTGAATATAACGTAAACGAATATCACGTTATCGTGCGCAAATAAAATTTTTTAAGCGTACAATTTAACTAAAATAAGAAAAATATTAAAGATTCATTCAAAGCGTGCCATATAAATATGCACAAAATTGTAGTCGTTGCCATTAGAAAGTAGAAAAAATAAAATGTCTAAATATCCGTTAATTTAAATCTTCCCTTTTGTTCCAATACTGATAGTATACTATATATATGATGCGCTTATGTACTATGGTAACATAATAAAAGTTTAGGCCCGGATTATTTTTTGTAATAATATCTAACCAATGAGTATACGTTATTTCATTCACACATGGCAAAATGAAGTCTAGAAGAGGTGCGAATTTGAAAAAAAATTACAACCTTATTCAACCTGATGAAATTACTCCTATAACGATAAATTTTTTCTAATAAAATTTTATCATTTAAAAATAAAACAGGTACACAAAAATAAAGATAAGGGCACTTGATTACTTCCATACGTAACATCTTTATTTTTCTTATTCAAATTTAAACTATCCGATAAAATTAATTAACAAGTTTCGACTACAGAAATAAAAAAAAGAATTTCTGAATGAGAAAACAGCTACAATTGCACTACGTTAAACAACGCTGATTTCTTCTTTTTTCCGCCAAAAGTTACAAATTAATCTGAATTTCAATGACAGCCCAGAATTTGAAACACCTATTTTAATTTAATTAACGAGAAAAACGAATTTTTCAAAATACCTTGTATAGTTTTCGTATTGTCGGGTAATTACGGCCGAAACGGCGTTAAATTGATATAATTACTTTTAACAATACGCGTGCTCTAGTCTGCATCACTAGCTGATGCAACATATTTGTCAGGCTAATTCGTCAATTATGGCTCGATTCATGTTTTCGATTTGTTCTCTGAAAAGGTGACAAAAAAACGTGTTAAAGAAGTTAAATATTAAAGTGATTAAAAATTGGATTGAATCATGCAACGAACGAGTTAACTCATCGACATTGAGCGAATACAAAAATGAAATAAATAAAAATTAGGATAAACTCTTTCACTTACTTATTCAAACCACGATTTTCACGAGTGTTCTTGGAGTTTTCTGGAATAAAAAAAATATTCGTTTAAAATAAAATATAAAATTTGAAATTAAAATTACGCGAAAAAATAACCAACCACAGCCAGCGGCGATTCTCTCACTTTCCGTCAAGTCTCCGTTAACCAAGGACTGTGGCGAATCACTATCACAGTTTTCGATAGCAGGCCCATTTGATTGACATTCAACAGCATCACTTTTCGACGACTTATCACCATCCACATCCCATTTCGTTACCTCTTCACCGTCAGGAACTTTAATGGAAGAATTAGAGAAATTAAAATCCGCTTCGGATGCTTGATCGGCAGATTGAGCAGCGGATAAATCACTATCGAATTCGTATTTATCGCCGACGAGATCGTCTTCTAATTCTAAGCTATTTTCAGCATCTCCGAATTCTGTACTGCTTTCAGCGTCGCTGATGCTGTTCTCGGCCGTTGCAAATTCCACGCTGTTTTCGGTCAGACAATCATATCCGTCGTTTAGTTTCGTACCTTTGACAGATAAACATATCTGATCGGACGTTACTTCGTCTCGATTCGAGATATCTTCACAAGGTTCGACGTTACAAGTGAGATGTGTCGGGTGGACGTGCTCGTCATCCAATGTCTGCGCAGCGTTGGAGTCGTTTAACATACGTAGCGCATGCGCTTTAATGCCACGCATTAGTATTTCGTCTTCGTTACGTATATCATTTTCGGCATTAGCAATCTTCTCGGCCAACGTTTGGCCGCAGATTAATTCCAAATCTAATATGTCGTCGTTGCGATCATTATCATTGTTATCTTTGACACGTTCGCAATTCACGCCGGTAACGTTGTAACTCTCGTAATCCTCTTGATTACCGTATGCCCGTTGCAAATCGTCGTCATTTTCGGATTCAACGCTTAGTCGACCTCCAGATAACGAATTCCAATCGCCATTCAATTCTAGTTGAGTTTCGCCGAATTGACCGTTTAACTCGGGCGGAGATATTTTCACATTTGAGAAATTATTCAATATGTTGACCGACTGAGTACCGCTGGAGTTTCCGAATAAACTATACGGTTCGACGTTGGTGGCCAAAGTGGAACATGATTCGATATTTCCGCCGCTATCGTTGTTTTGCGAATCGCAAAAACTTTCGTCGAAATTAGCCCAATTCGTGTCGTCCGAAGATCCCGTACTCGAGTTTGCCCACGGATTCGACGAGCCTCCTAGTTTTGACCATGCTGAAAAACCACGTATTTGAGTCTTTCCTAAACTCGTAAACGTTAGCATAGGTTACTTACGATCGGTCGTGTTCAGCTGGTCGTCGTCGAAATTTTCTTCGTCGCTGTCACCCCATAAACTGGACGTGAAATAGAAACGAGAGCTCGTATGATTTTACATTATAAACGAGTTATTTGCATATCACAAAAAAATCTTACTTGTTTCCGGAATCCCATGAAAAGCATTTTAGTCCTTCATCGTCGTTGTCGTCTAAACTGTTCAGTCCTTTTTTGACGGACATCCACTTCTGGGCGCACATCGCGTTAAATAATTCCGATTGACGTTGCGCCTGCTCTTCGTTGCCTCTGAATAATAAAAATCCACGGTAAATTTTTCAATATAAAGAAGGTCTTAATTACATGATGTAAATTTAAGCCGAAAATTGATTTCTTATTTATACAAATAAAATAAAAACATGATTTTCCAAATCGCGATTAATTTGGGAACTATCGCAATACCCGAGTAAACTAAAAAAGAAAAATTACATCGAAATTGCGTATTATTGAAACACTCCCAAAATTCAGTACTCTTCTAATTAAAGAAAAATAACAAAATACGTTTACAAATAAACGTGTAATAAAAAAATCAACACAATCACGAACCATCGGTATAAAAAAAAGTACAGGAAAAAATTCAAAAATTGCGACATAAAACCAAAAAATACTCGTATGAATCTCATTTTATGAACACTTACTGTAAACTATCCGCGTTATATCCCTCTTCACCGTATGCAATAATTGACGGATCATCGGAAAACATTACATTTTGATCATCATCCGCGTCATATTCCTTATACGTTGATTTCAACTCCTTAAATAATTCAAAATGTATATTAATTCATCGCAGCGTAACCAGCGTAGGTAATATTCCAAAAAACATACCTTTCCAGGTATATTTTCTTCAAAACTATTATCACTACTTTGGCTCAATTTAGGTCGTACACCTCCCTAAGAAAAAAATATTCAAATGAGCACATCGCACATATAAGTGGTCCAAGACGGCTCAAAAACGTGATTTAAGATAAAAAATAAAGGTCGACGGAAGTTTTACCTGACATTAGAGGATAACAACGATTTTTTACAATCATTTTTTTCACTCCTGCGCCCACCACCCACCCGCAAAACAACAATATAAATTTTTTGACAATGTTGCAAAAAATACGTCAACGTTTGATTGTAATTATACTTGTAACATATTTGTGTATTTTTATAGTGGTTTTTGTACCTCAAAGTGAGCACTTTCACCTTATGCAGTTGTTTTTTTTCTAAATAACGTTAGTATTTTTTTTCATTTTTTCAAAATGACAGTAAGATACATGAAAAAAATTTATAATCGCCATACAGCTTTAAATCACGTATTTTGACTGTTTTGGACCACCGTGTATCGTACTAATCCATTTCCAAATTAAGCTCAGGATGTGCTTACAAGACAAGTAGTATGTTTTTCGATAATAATTTTCAGTGTTTTAGCGACAAAATCATTCCATTCGGTTAAACACGTATTTGAAATTTCCTTATTTAGAAGATCATGAAAGGCAGGATTGTTCTCGTCTTCGATGTGTATAAGCGTGGCTATTCTAATTACGTAACCCATATAACCCTTTCTGTTATTTCCTTCTAGCCTGAAAGTGAAAATAATCATTCAATGTGTATCTCATATATAAAAAATAATAAATTTCGTCTACGAATAATTACTGTGATTTTTCATTTTCGTCCCATATATGTAACAATCTCTGAAGAAGTCTGCATTTCTTCAAAAGCTGAAAAATAAATATTGATTTGTAATGAAAATTTTCCAATAGGTGAGTTTTAAATACTTACATGAGTAAGAAATAAATCATCATTGCACTCTGTAACGGTATAATCGCTCATTCCATCGATAGCATGAGCTATAAATTTTTCTACTTCCGCGTGTAAAAAGTTATTCGAAGAAAATGTGTAAAATAAATCCTTAAAAGAAGAAAAAACTAACGTTACTCCATTGAACATTAAAATATTTAACAATAGTTTAACGCTTTCCTTACCAAAAGAAGCTCAGGAATATCACAGTGAATTATTTCTTTATTTATCTCACTGTTGTTTAACGAGATCAATACGGCTATTAATTTGGTCACAAGTAATCTAGCTTTTCCGAAAGGGGGTGAAATTATGCCACTAGTCAATTTAATGGGTTCAGTCTGTAAATCGAATTAACGTTTTGCAATGTTCATATCAATTGAGGTAATTCATATCATTCATATCAGTAAAATTAAAAATATAAACGTGTAAAATTACTTTAATCGGATTGCGTAATATATCACGTAGCCTTTTGATGAACGGTAATATCGCTTTCACAATATCATTCAGAATATCAACTGATTCGGGCGGATCATTATGGAGTAAATTTTCTATTTTATCGTGTACGGTAAAATTTAACAATTGTCGACAACGAGAATCCCTAATATGGCAAAAGTTTCATTAATAATATGCATAAAAACAACATAGCAGTTATTTATGATTTAAATCAACTTACCCAGGAAGATAAGGTTGCATAATTGCTAATAACACGTCAATCCCACCTTCGATGGTAGTTTCGCATAAAGTTTCACAATTGAATATGGTATTCAAAAGCAATTCGATTGTCTTCGACCTAAAACGATGAACGTGTTATAATAATTGTACTCGATAAGTAAAAAATTATATTGTACTGCTCTTACGATTCTAATAAATTTAATATAGGATCGGATTCTGGTTTTTCATTCAAATCGTTCATATTTTCGCGCAACTTTTGAACAATACTGCACAATACAGTTGCAGCGTTTACTTGACAATCGACATCGCATTGGGGATTTAATAAACCTATGATATTAGGAATCACATTTTGCGTTTGGAGCCACTGTAAATGAGCACAAAATTGGTAATTCTTCCACGTTTTTTCATCACTTATATAAATTACTCACACTTCTTAACCATTCCTTTAATTTCGGGCCTTCGATTAATGTAACGAGATTATGCATGAGATCCATTATCGACGAGGTGCCCATATGCTTTAGTAGTAAATCTATAAATTCTTCTTTGGTTTTCAAAAATTCCAGAGCTTGTAAACATGTATACTGATACGAATACCAATTCTATACAAAAAAGAATAATTATTATCCACATAATAAATTGCTAACTTCATTCTTCCATTACTAACCTGTTCACTTTTTCTACTAATAAGAATAGACAGAGTACGACTGAAGTATGATGAAAGTAGTGGGTTGAGCGGTGGCTCATTTTGAAGAAATTTATACAATTTATTTAAAATCTCTTCCGAAACCAAACGTTCATTTAATGCTGGTAAATCTGAAGTAAGTAATTCACAAGCTAAATTTGGATATTTATATTGCTCTGATTCGGCAAGATCTTTGGATGGTTCTGATGTAATTAGATCCACCAATTCGTTGAGTATCTCAGGTTTCGATATACTACGATATGAAATTTAATTAGCAAAAACGTCAAAGAACAAGCTTACAGAGTTATAAGGAAGACTTACAACTCAATCAATTTCAAATTTTGTGTTTTCAACTCCTGCAAAATGTTTTCTTGATCTAACAATTCATACAGGGTGAGCTCCTGAAAAATGCGTAGTTTTAATAGCAGTTCAATCTACATCAGTAATGCATATAAGCTACCTCTTTGCAAAGAATTATATCGATCTGAGGAGAGGTTGTATTGTACGTCCAAAACATCTTGCCAATTAAACTATAAGAAAAAAATACAGTGCAAATGACCTCATTTAATATAACAAACACAAAACAAGCAAGAACAATATTAAAAGGTAATAAAAATAACCTACTTTTTACACAATCAATTTTGATTTCAAAATAGTACTCAGGGAAATTTCTTCACATAGCGGTAGAAATTATGGTAGAGTTTATTAAGTAAATATATAAACGTAAAATTTATAACCCACACATCAAAAGGGCATCAAGTAAATAAAACTGTAATGATTTTCAAAACTGTCGTAATTAAAAACACGACACGGATATTACGCTGAGAATACCAAAATAGCCAACATTTTTCACAAACCGAAAATGGATGTTGTTGAGTTATCAGGGTATCGAATTGATATGAACAATACTTGCCACTTGTAAATTTCATAACCCACCGACGAACAAAACATTGCCGCAAAATTTATAAAAGTCTAAGTGATTTTGAATAGACGGATTCATAAGATTAGAAGAAAGGAGATTAAAAAGGAACCAGTATAAATGGATTAGCATGAAGATCAAGTAAGAAGTTAAATACTTACTTAAATACGCAAATAATTCACTATCATACACATATAATAAACATTACACAGCCACAGCAACAAACAAAAATAAAAATTAATCACAACTAATCAAACGTTGTTATTATTTCGATTGCACATTCGAAATTATACTACTGCGACAAAAAAGAAAACAGATAACTTCAATGGAATTCATAAAAATGAAAAAACAAAAAAGATTAGCAAATTGATGAAGATTTTTTCATTATAATTTCAACCGAATAAGTCACAATAGAATGTACTTTTATTTTGTAAAATTTGAGCCATTTGAGCGCCGCAGGCTGCAGCCGCTGCAGCGCTGCGAGGTTACGAGGTTAGTTTCATCAAAATCCGCTAGATGCCAGATACTAAAAATTGTATTTTTTTATTTTTTATTTTTAAAAATAAAAGTAATATTTTTCGATCAATTATTATTTCCAAAAGATTGATCATTTTTTATAAAATCTGAAAAAATATAAGATTAAGACTTCATTAAAAATAATTTGCACTGTAAGTAATTAACAACAAATAATAATTTTTATTTCTCAACAAAGGAACATTACATCGTTATTTGATATCACACAACAAAGCAACTCCTCTCAAAGTCCAGTGTCTAGGATTTATATCAGTTTCAAAATCAATTGAACCAATATAATTATAATCGGAACGTTGTGGTTTTCTATATATAGGACACTCATATAATCTTGGTTCTTTTCCAGCCGTAGTATTGACTGCTCTGATATGAATAACTGGCATTTGCTCGTATAAAACCTTTGGTTTACTTTCGATTAATTTTCCAGTTCTTCTATCAAGACTTGCTCCTTCCAAAAATAAACCATAAACGTAAACGCCTTCGGTAGGAGAAGACGTTATTTCTTCTTTATTATATTTTGTGATTTCGTTTTGTAATACAACCGAGTCAAGTGCCCATCCTTTGTGAGCCCTGGTTACTTCCTTTAAAAAAAAATAAAAAATGAAAAATCGTCAACATCAAAAACATAACTACCTATTTACCTGTCGCATTGCCGTTAAAAATCCTTGTGGATTGAAAAATCCTGTCATCCAAAATGTGAATGGTCTTCCAAAATTACACCATTTGCGAAATTGTACGTCTCTTTCTAATAACTCAGTAAACCAAAATCCCAACGTGGCAGATTCCCAAGATACCTTGATGAAAGTAGGTAGCAAAATTAGAAATAAAATTGTATTTTTAATTCTTCTTTTCGAAATATCACTTGCGAACATTTTCATCTTTAATACTCGTATATGTATTTTCCAAAAACGGCTTCTGTATAACTTACTTTTCTCCATGCTTGCGGAATTCTTGCGTCGTACATTGCGTCGAGAGCTTCTTTTAAAGAACTACTCATCACGATTGTACCTTCAATGGCCAATTTTAAATTATTCAAGGTTGAACGAACTGTTACAATGACTTTTTGCATTCTATCAATTTCTTGACGCAAAAAAATATTCATGGGTAATAACGGACCCATTTTCTGAAGTGCTTCACGAACCTACATCAGATAAGTTACGTACATATTTACTTCAACGTTAGAATCGTACATAGAATTGGTTAAATTCAAAAAAAATCGACCTCATAATTATTATATGGCTTTGGTAACTTTTGTAACATATCTTCAGCTAATCTATAAACAACACTTTCACGTGATTCTCCTCCTTGTACTCCACCTTCTTTTGGTTGCACGCTTAAAATTGTGTCTAGAATTCCTTTTGCTGTGTTTATTTGATACCTTGTAACAAAAATACATCCGATAATGAAATTTCATCGCAATTCAAAATCGAAAAATTCCATTTGCTTACGTGATATCAGCATTCGGATGCAGACCAAAAACTTCAGGGCTGTCGGCAAGAGGCAAACTGTTTATGTAATCTACGTAACCCTAAAATTAAAGATGAGTTTTATGCAAAATAATCCAATTGGAAAAAAAAAATAATTACGATAATAAAATATACGTACTTGTATATTTCTAGTATTAGGAACCTTGTACCCTTTGAAAAATTCAAAACCAGGGCGTAGTAAAACATCACAAAACCACACCTAAATAACATATTATGAAGTTCAATATTATTTTGCTGTTATAAATTTCAACAGGATGAAATTCAAAAATAAAATTTACTTGTGTGAAAGTTATCAAAAGTCTCTTGTCAAAATCGTCAGTTACTCTTCCTCCGTATTGCACTTCACCTAGCATGTAACAAACTGTAGGCCATGAAATACCCTGTAAAACGCATTTCAGTTTACATTAAATTGTATTCTAAACGAGTGCACGGCTAATTAACATTACTTTTTTAGGATCCATGTCGTCCAGGTGGTTTTGAATGAATTGTGTGCTGGCTAAAAAGTCTGCTTGATTGAATTCATAAGGAACATTCCAACCCAAAGGACCAAATTTCCTTCTCTCTTGCACAACAGTGTGTAAAAATGCTACAGCGTATAATAACGGAGGCCATTGATTTTGAGTAGAGTAATCCAACGTATCCTCAGAAAATTATGTACGTTATACAAAGTTTATTCTCATTATTAATAAATGAAAAACCTATTTGAAATTCTTTTACTTGAGTAATATTTTGATACGTCCTTTTTAAACTTGACCTGATACCCTGCGGTGGTTCATTAGTGAATTTTATAGCCATCTGAAAAATACAATGTAATTCAAAAAATTGAATTTATTCAATTGATGAATTTTCAAGGAAGAAACATAAGTTGAGCAAAGTTTTTGAAAAATAATGATGAATCGTTATCTACGATTTATGTTTGAGGGTGGTCATCAAGAAGCGTTCAAGGGTTTCAAAAAGGAACCGGTTCCGAGACAACGAAAATCCGGAACACGATTCTAACCATAGCTCTTCTCACCTGTAATAAACCTATGGGAAATTGAGGATGCACTTCTGTGGTCAACCACAACCTGAAGTATTCATGTACAGGATCGTTATCCGTCAACGAATCCATAATTTCACCGCAAAACGGCAAAGATAGATGAATATTCTGCAATAGGACCCATTCACCAGAAACCATGGCTTCTGAGATTAGTTGACGAGCGTACACTTCCTGTCCTTGACCCATTGAAATAGATCTCAAAACGATTGTTTTAGATTTCGCCAATGTCTGTATTTGAGAAGATGGGTCAGAACCGATAGAAAGTAGACAAATTAATGGTGTGCGCGGTTCCGATTCCTCTAATGTAGTTTCTAAGTTTAAAATACAAGATTCGCCGTACTCTGGTCCCAAGGACTCTGTAATCGTATTATTACTGTTTAAGAAGTTCAGGAAATGGACCAGTTTTTTTTCAAAATTATCACTTACCAATAATATATTTCTTTGCTTGTGATAATGTTCGATCAGGACTCCAAGAACGAATTAGTAATAATTTTCGGAATACGTCAAGAATTTTCCCATATCCACAAGGAATATCTTCCTCTTCTGGACGTTCTTTTTCGTACCATACTCTCCATTCTTTTTCATTTTGCTTAATCTGAAAAAAAACTAAGTAAGTATCGAAAATTTGAACCGAAAAAATTTCAATTAAGAATAATTACGTTGAAAGAGACTCACTTTATTTAATACATTAGAAAACACGGATATTTTACTTATTTCTACCAAGTTCAACCATGTTATATCTAATATCCATCGGAAAGGTTTAGGTGTTACTGCATTTAAATCGAGCGAAGCACCACCTATGACAACCCGTACATTTCGATGTAAATTTCAGTAAGCGATTTTTGTTATCCTTTTCAATTTACCTTTGATAAATGTCATAAATTCCTCATGAGTGATTGTACCTCTCTGACAATCAATTTTCATGGCTAACATCAAAGTAAACAAAAGTTTATGTCTCTCATAAAGACTCCTCTGAGTGAATTTCCAAACTTCGAATGTTAAATATTTCAAAATATTTTCTATTCTTTCTTCCGTATCGGCGCTTTTTATCGATCTAAAACAGGTACAAAAATTTAGTTTCTTTTTTGTCTAACAAAATGTAGGTACTTATACCTACTTATAGTAGGTGAAAAAATTGGAAAAATGAAAAAATTACTTTGTTATAGAATCGTCAAAAATATTTAAAAATTGCTTCAGTGAATTTTGATACATAACATTCACGTTGCCCATTTCCACAATTAAGAAATATAATATGGAACCTCGAGCTGCGACCGCGCGATATTCCTCTCTCGCTATCATGATTTTCTTTTCGGTTTGTTCGGAAACTTGTAATTTTGCATTCACTTCTTCCGCTGTTGTTTTTGTTTCTTGTAAAACTTCTATCAACGCCTCGTCGTCAACCAACGATCCCTAAAATATGGATCCAAAATAAGCATAAATAAGATTTAATGAGAATAAATGTAGTACAATTTACTTGGGATGATGTCAAACGATGCAATAGGTTACTTTCGAGTTCTTTCATAGCACGCTGATTTTTGATAACCGATTCGAACAAAGCCATTCTCTCTGCCTCTAAATCTGATTTTTCCGTTGATATTACACGACCTGGAGGAAAACAGACAATTTTTCAACTTGTTTTGTCATATTACTCACTACTCAAATTTCGTTTATTTCTTTAAATACCTAATAACTGATCTTCAAGTCCTTGCATTGTGACAGTGAAATCAATAATTGAAGTTTTCGCGCTGACTTCTGGACTATATGCAGGATTTGGTAATTTGGTGGTTATGTATAACATGAAACCAGGCATAACGTCTGTTTCTTTATCTCCCACCACAACCTTTAAACATTTAAATGCATGAATAAACTTGATTCATAAATGAATAAATTTTATCTACGCTTACTTTTTCAATAGATCCAGACTTGATGAAATTTTTCTCCAAGACATTATCGATTACAGGGTCTAATTCTTCGCCAACGTCTTCTATTAATAAAGGTCTACCAAGCGACAAACTATCTTCTAAATGATTTCTGAAGTATTTATGATTTAATGATGTTATCTAATGAATGAAATTCAAAACATCAATTTCATTAATTTCTCCTTAAGTTTTCAATGTAAGTTAGCTTAACTAGGTATATAGTTAGGTAAGTAGGCACCTGTAGCTCATTGTTTGATTCCTTATTTTTGATCCACATTTTACCCTGACCTTGAGGGTCGATTAATAAAGAATACGAACTAGATTTCGTAATTATTAAAGCATTTTGCACCGATAATTCATCATTTGGAAGTCCTTGTAGAGTCCATTCAGAAATCTGGCGAAAAATCAAAAAGAATATATTTTTTCCCCTTTAGATACCCCAAAAAAGATTTATTTCGTTCTCTTTCTAAATTACCGTGGCTGTTTCTACCAACATATTGGTAATATTTAGATTTTCTGTGAACGGTATTGTATGTGATTTCAATACACGCATCCAAGACTTAATTAAACGTCCTCTGAATTCTTGATTATATGGTCCACAATATGATAGAAAACCAGTAGCGAGTAAAACGTCTCCAACCAATCTATCAACAAGTAACATTATTTCTAAGATATCTTTTTGTTATAAATTCAATGGAAAATAGGATGTATCTAACCTTCCATGTTGCTTTTTAAATTCTTTACTTTGCCTCGTCCACCGAATTTTCTCACCTCCTAAACCATTAATCAACGCCGTAGCAGCGGTCATCTTCCGGAGACAAACATTGGCCGCATCGGTGAGTCTCTGTTTTTCAGCAACTGCCGCATCATATTGGGCTTTCACTTGATTCAATGCCTGTTCTTTATCAGAGAGTTCTTTCTCGGTTTTATTTAGATCATCCATGGCGAGTTTCAATCGAGCTTCTTGTAACGCTAAATTCGCCTGTGGTACATTTCAGGTTATAAAACAAAACCACTTGAAATCAAAAGCTACATGATATTTTATACTTTTAAAGGTAACACTTCTCTATTGACACTATGGAAAAATGCCATTGCTTTGGTCCAGGAAAGAAGACCAGCAACGTCGCCACAAACGCGTTTTGCTGTTTCCATATTGTAATCTTCCATTTCAAAATATGGCTGAAGTAATTCGACCATTTCATTGTTGATAATATCTTTGGGATAATTTTGCAATTGAAGCAAGAAAGTAGTACTGGCCATCATCTGCATAAAATTAATGTTATTAAGTTGTTACAAAGGTTAAAAGAAAAGTCAAGTCATACAAGTTTCGTTTTTTTGATCTCTTTGGCATATTATAACAAAACATGTTTTTCACTAGCAAACCTTTAAAGACTCTGCCCATGAAGGTTTTGGACAGGGAGCTGCGGTATCTCCAATGACAGGGTGTAATTTTCTTAAAAACAAAATCAAAACGCAATCCATGATTCGCATAATTAAATGAGGAGGTCGGCCAAGTTTTCGAATCGTTGCTAAAATACACAGTTGATTTAACGAATCTGAAATTATCATAAGTGATATTTAAATTTTACCTATATGAGCTGGTTTGATAGTATTTAACGCAGCTTCGGCTTCTAAAAGAGCTGGTTTAGCTGCTTCTAATTTTTCTTCAGCTATTAATTTTTCTTTGGCGATGCTTGCGACTAATACTTCAGCTTTTTCTTTAACTTGCATAACTTGATTTTTTACCGATTCAGCTTGGCTTGCTCTCTCAGTGACTTCGCTGAGAACCTACGCGTATGATCAAATTTTCACGCTATAATTTCAAATTAAATTCTAGTAACGAGTCAGATTTTATATATTTACCATTTCAGCTTTTTGAGAAGCGTCAGCTAATTCTTCTTCCATTACAGCTAAATCCTTTTTCAGTAATTCTACCGAAACAGAGGCTTCTTCTAATTTTGCTAATCCTATTTCCATTCTGTTAGCACTTTCTGCTAACTCTTGTTGTTTCTTTTTATAGATATTTTTGTATCCATTGATAAAATTCAAATACGACTTCGGTGTGACATGAGTAGCACGACGAAATCTTAAATTTCAAGATTAATAATTTACAAATTAACTTTAGAAACGTCTAATGTCATAAAAAAAAACGTGTTATCGAAGGATGGAAATAACCACCATATTCAAATAATTAAAATTCGAAAGAGTATTTGAATCATATTTGAAACGTATATCTATACCGTATTGCACTCCTAGGATTTTTTTATCATCACCTTTGAAAATATTCCGTTGAAGTAGCCGAGACAATATCTTGAATAGTTCCCAAAGCATTCACAAGTTCTTTTTTCACTTCGCTGGTACATTCAATATTAAAATCCGATAGAAAATGGCTGGCTACTTGTACTAAAGCATCTTTAGGCCATGGCTGGAACCAATCCACGGTGCATCCCGAAACTAATGCAGGAAATTGCATGACTCTATTTCTGAATCTTTCACCAACCTGTTTCAAAGTTGTTAAAATTTCATCGAGATTTGCCTATGTGCATAAAAGTTCTCAGTGTATGGCTTACAGGAGAGAAACAAAAAACGACGTGTAAGTTTTGAAGCGTTCTTTGAAGAAAATATTCCATCACGTTCTCCTGAGTTAGGGTGCGCTTGGGGTTTTCTCGTTTCATAATTGGTGTCAATTCCGAGATAATTTCGGCTTGTTCATCTCGCGTGAATAAATTGGAAATGATACCTGTTCGTCAATAATACCAACGTAGATAATTAAGAATTTTCATAAACATTTTAATTTTCACCACGTTGATAAATATGTTACGTAAATATATTTTTCAAAACACCAACCAGATGAGAGAATATTATTCAAATACTCCAAGAATCCTTCTTCTTTAATATCTTGGTCAGTGAAAATGAAAGTGGTACCTTTGCCCTGGACACCACATGAACGATACAGTAATTTCAGATCTTCCAAGAAATTGGTGATATTGTAAGATCTTTAAAATAAGGAAGTAGGTAACACAATAAGTTATAGCAATAAATTCTTGAATAAAGTAATTGGCTAAATATATACATACCTCGTTAATGAAATCTGGAACGTTTTATATCCAGCAATAAAAGAAGCCAATTTCGTTAAAGATTGTTTTCCAGAGCCCCCTACTCCAATAAGCATCACATTTCCTCTAGGATGTCTAATTACTCGAGAAATCTAGTAAACGAGGGTTCTTTTCATTAAAAATTCAGCTTGAAAAATTTTCTATTGTCTCGCGAACCTTTATTAAATGCAACATGGCATCCGGGAAAAACACCAAATCCATTCCAGCGCCTCGTACCATTTCATTGAATTGAGATAAAAACATATCCAACCTCTCACGAAGTTCTTCCATGTTATAAACGGGTTCGTAAACTTTGGGCAATTCCATATCGGCTTCTTCGCCTTCTTCTCCAGTGGGTTCAGGAGCATCTCTGCAAGATAATTAGATTTAAAAGTTATCTCGTTAAAATTTACTTCGTATAGATTCTCATTATAAACCTCATGAAATCTACAAAAACAGGATTTTGTAAGGTCATTTCATAATACGACGTTTCCAAGCGTTCTTGTACTAATTTAGAAAATGTATCGTCGAACCAATCTTTGTCAGTTAAAACAGTGAACCTGACAAAAGAAATGGAATAGGTCAATAGGCGATTTTGAATTCACCGTATGGCTATTCACAAGCAATTAATTACCTATCAGCAAACACTCTCGTACATTCGTGTTTCCAAAGCAGCATTAATACTTTTTCACAATCGATAACTGTGCTCAAAGTACCCACCATACCCTGCCAAATTCGAGATAAATCTCGCAAACTGAATATATAATGGAATTTGGCAGGCGTTGGTAATAAATTTGTCTGAAAATAGAAGTAATTAAAAATTCATGGTCACTTTTTTGAAAATACACAACAGATCCACATTTTTATCTTCACTTACTCTAACTTTCTGCCATAATAATCTCGTTAATGGAACCAATTTCTTAACGAGACTTCTTACTTCGATGGTAAATCCTCTTTTCACGTTGTAATGACCTTCTCCAATAATACGGAAAATTTTGTCAATCGAATCATTTGACGGTAATGTACAATTTAATATACAAAATTGTCTCTTCAAACGAGCTGGAATATCATTTCGTCCTCCACCTGTTTGAAAACAATATCGTCTCGATTAAATTACGTCGTTTAGTCCGATAACTCAAGATAATTACCTGGTTGACCCATGGCAGCCACGAATTGTATATCAACAAGTGTATTAAACTCTCCTGGCTTCTCCAAACTATAAAATCCTTTCATGTCCATAGTCTGACGGACTATCTCATTCGTTACTTGATCACCCCATTCGTTAATGTACGGTAAATTGATATCGTCAATGAAAACAGTCATTTTTCTATTACCAGAAGGACCGAAAGTACTTCCCATACGTTTTTCTACGTAACTTTCGATGGTTTTCTGTGTCAAAAAATTACATCAATGAATAATCCATGGAATGCATCGAACATACAATGTATGCTTCTTTACCTGAAATTGATACGGTGTAGTTGCCGATGAAAAATTAAACGACCGACTCAAATGTTGTTCTGGACTAGCTTTCTTCATATACGATTTCATCATAACAGTTTTTCCAACACCTTGTTCGCCTATCAATAAAACTGCTTTCTCTTGCTTGGCAACACATGCAATCAAATAGTCTATTCGTACATTGTCCACGATCGGTATCATTATATTACTATAATCCGGTGTGCTAGTTTCAGGATATACGAAATTCGTTACTACCGAATTCCACGGTTCCCAGTTTCCTTCAAAGGAAATAGATAGCAATTTATAACATGTTAGAAATATTGCATAAGTCATTAAAATCAGGCGTACCTTCGACCGTTACGTAAAAGTCGAATAAGCTTTTATTATCTTCTGTAGCATCTGGTAAATCAAAAGATGTATGTTTTGATCTTATGTACTCGTTGTATTTATCTCTGTCTTCATTTTCCAAAAAAGCTCCGATACCCCAAACCAATGAAAATACGTATAACCTATGTAAATGCTCAGGGGTTAATCTAAAAAAAAAGATTCATTATGCAAATGGGAGAAAAAAGTTGCCTGGCTAATTATATGTAGGTAGTTTGTATTTACTTGTGATTAGGAATCACAACTTCTTTAGGTTGCAGTAAATCAGTATCTTCGATTTCTTCGATATGATGACTTTCTTTACTTTGAGCCTCATTTACATGCCATGAAATCAATCCTTGAAGAATAACTAAAATCTGAAGAAAATTTTTCATTAATAACATACTTTGATAATATTGTGTTAATACATTATCGCATTTATTATGACTGTAACCTGTTGAATAGCATTGCACTGTAATATTTTAATCGCAAACGTTAAATTAAGAACGCCCCAAGTATAAGCAGCGAAAAATGATTCTTCAAATAGAGGTTGAAAAACCGATACTTCAGTAGGATGTCTATGTTTAAGCCACGCAGATATTATTGGATTCCAATCTAAACCGGATGAACTCATGTAAACCTAGAAAATTTATTTTTGCTCAAGGGATTTAATAATGAGATATAGACAGCTATTTAAAGTTTTCGGTACCATGCCGTTCCTCGAAACTGTAGCAGGTGAGGCGTTGTCAATATTTTCAGGTTCAAATATCACTTTACAAGTTGCGGACATGGGTAATCTGTCGCCATTCGCCAAAGTTAAAGTTTTATTGTCATCCAACACGGAATTTAGATTTTCGATCCAAATGCTATCTACAGGACCGTCTAATACCAGCCAAACATGTTCCCCTAAAATAAAAATGTCGTCTTGTAAAATCGAAATATTATTATAAGCTTTACTTATTGCATTACACGTGCCTTTTTTCAATTTCAACGTTTTCCTCCACAAAGCTGAGAAAATTCCATCAGTCCAGTCGTTAGTGGCTACGTCTAATCTGCCGAACATTTGCGCAGTCGTGATGGCTTTTGGATTCATACGCATTTCTCTACCAGGAATAATTATTCAATTTAGTTCCAGAATTATGAATATCATTCAAAATGAATTATGAATTTTATCATAATACATATTGGATAAGTAGGTAAGCATCGAAGTACCTATAGTGTTCTTCATATGATGACATTGCTTTCATTAATGTTTGAATGCACGTCGTTTTACCAGCTCCTGCTGGACCTAATACCATAATTCCATGTCTGACTCTTTGAGTTTCGTAGAGCTAAAATATGAAAAATAATTTCATTAAAAAGTAGGGTATTTTCATGAGTAGGCATAAGAAATAGCTAAGTATAGGTATATTACGTAGGTAATACTAATGTCATCATAAATAGTATCTAACTTGTATCAATTTCAACACCCATGGAGTATGATATATTAATCCCGCTTTTTCAACCTCTTCAGCAATTCTTTCTTCTAACTCCGGATATGATGTTTTCTCAAGAGTTTGATTAGGAAAAAGATCAGCCACAAGGGACATAAATAATGGTTCATCCTCGTCTGAGATATAATTTTGATAAATAATGAAAAATAAAACTAGGTCAATTTCAACGGATATCGGTTTAAAATTTACTCACCAATGAGCTTTGATAAATTCATATCTCGCAATACTCTCATGACAATTGTACTTTCTGTATCTTTAGAGTTTACTCGTTTCGCAGCTCCTAAGCTCCTTAAAACTGAAAGAATGTTTCGTAAACCAAAGTCATAATGTACCTGAAGAAAAATTTCAATAAATCATCTAATGTTTTATGACGTTAAAGGAAGAGAAGTTCTGCTTCAAAACTTAGGTACTTGTTTTGTAAGTTGCTCCTCGCATAATTTATATAACGTGTAAAATTTCCTAGCGAGTGTGATATTCTCCAAGAAACCACAGCTAGCTAGTTTCACTCTAATGATAATTTGCCTATCAGGAACCATCATCGCAACGGTTCTAAATTGTATTTTCAAATTTTCTGGTAGCTCTTTACGTCCAGCGTATCCAGGATTCTAGTTAAAAATTTTCAAAATGAGAAAATTCAAAAAAAATGCGAAAAACGATAAGTAACGACTTGCCATGGTGATGAAAATTCCAAATTCGGTGCATAAATCGACAACGTCGCCATCGGTAAAAGTAAACTGTTTTTTTCTTTCTTTTTTTGCATTAAGTACTGTGGCCACTTGTTGAGCTGCTACCGATAAAACAGGTAATTCTATTCTGTTAAATTCATCGAAACATCCCCATGTTCCGGATTGAGCCAAGCCTAGAGAAATAATCATTCGATTTGATTTTTTTTTTTAATCCAGCATCATAATGATAGGTAATTGATTATTGTGATATTCTTACCTTTGTAAATACGACCTAATCCTCTATAATCCATTTGATCGGAACAGTTGAATACTACTACGTATTTTCCCAACGTTTTGCCCATGTCTTTAACAGTTTCTGTTTTTCCTGTGCCTGCAGGTCCACAAGGAGATCCTCCCATGCTCATAGCTAACGCTTGAGCAAGCGTGATGTAGCATCTGTAATCAAAATAAAATGTAGTGAAAAAATACGAAGAGATGATAATTTTACATTATCTAAAAATTAAAAGAAAATTTCACCTATCAGTCAACGGCGTAATAACCAATCGTTCGGTACATCCTAAATACTCATTTTGATAAGAAAACGTAACATCTGTAATGGAAATCCATGTTTTATCTAAATCTTCTTTGAAGTAAAATCTGCTTTGTTTCAACCAATCAAAATCATTCACCGAGCGAACATTTAAACGACACTATAATTAAATACATCGAATAAAGCAAAAATTGTTAAATTGAAGAACTATGTTAGAACAGAAGAAGTTTTACCATCATGTCAAAAATATCTCTTTGATGCACATGTATGGTAATCAAAGTTTCAAACTTTATTCTCTCAATTTTCGTCAAATCACGAGTTGTTTGATCGATCAACGTATTTAGTAATTCTAAAAATCGATTGTTTGTGATGGCCATGATCTTTTTATCAGCTCTAGCTTGCATTAAGGCCGCTTCCGAATCCCTTGTCCATAGCATTTGAATACCCAAAATTCCGACCTATAATACGAGGACATCAGTAGAAACGTCCAAGTTGATTATTTATTTGCGATTAATAAACAAAGGAGAACTTGAGCTGGCATTTTTTCCAAAAATGATAACAAATTGAAATTCGGATCATTAATCATCGAATACGCTGTTCTAATTATCGAATGAAGTGACTGTTGAGATATTTGCAATAACGAAGTCAACCACGTTTCTACGCTTCCCTCTGCTCTAACAGGTCTCTCAAGCTGAAATTTGAGTAGTTAAGATGGATTTGTTGATTAAAACTACAAAGGCGATGATCGAGAAAAAATGTAGAGTAATTTACTTGAATGCATTCGCCTTCAGATGAAACGATAGCTGTGATTTTATTATAATCAATGTCGTGAAATTTCACCGCTCTGGTATTATCGAATATCGACATCAAGTGATTTTGAATAGTATGAGAATCCGAAGCTTGACCAAGAATTTCTAAAAGAGCGGGATCCGACACGAAAAAGAAACGCGGAAACATCATACGCTTCCTTTCTAGATACCTATAAAAATCCATGAAAGTTTTACGGGGTAAAGACAACAGCTTAATATTTTTACTATTCACAAACCCGCTTAGGGACTTCTGACATAACTCCAATTGTTCCTGTAAATGAGGTAGCAACTGCTTCAACATATCATCTCCTACGCAGCAAGCCACCACACCAGGAGTTTCATGGGCACGTTGCATAATTTTTTGCCAAGATTTGTCTATTTTACTAAATCTAATTACAATAAAGAAATATCCGTTATTTAGATTCTTAATTCTCTTCATGAAAAATTATTGAACAGAACCGTTTAGCCTCTTTAGGCAATTGTTTCGCAATATCTCCTCCGACAAATACGGCTTCTAAATAAACCCACATATTTTGAACCAATAGCCATCTTTCAAGGATTTCATTCGTGTTTGACAGGTCGTTGACCCATTGTTGAATTTGTTTTCGAAACGGAGCATTATATCTGTTTAAGAAAAAGATATAAGAGTAAATATTTCTTTAGTTATTTTATTTTTATTTTCTAACGAAATACTAACCGGTTGGACAATAAGGATCCTAAGACCATCAAACTATCCTCTAAATGTCCAATAGTCTCAGCAGTGGTATCTCCTCTAAGAAGAAGTTCACCTCGGTTATTGAACATCATAAAAGTTAGCTCATGAACAGACCATTCATTGGTCACTTGACGCAATTTAGCTTCAATATCTTTTTCTTTCATGGCTGATATACAAATATCCTGAAATAAAAATCAACGTTTATTTAACTCAATTTTTCAATGTTCCAATAATTAAAATTCAATCCCACCTCAATATCCTCTTTGTACTTGAGTAAAGGCGCTTCTAAAATATTTTTCAAGCAAAATCCTTCGCTTTCTAAATCAAAATTGTAACTGGTAATTTCCATAATACGATGCCAATGTCGTTGCTTCATTGCTTTATTAGCCATCAGTTCTAACAATGGGCACATGTCGTTGAAATCGTCAATTGTTCTTTTCAACGCATGGAATGCTGGCCATTCCTAAAAAATCTATTTTTAACCATGTTCAATTTAACTTACATAAAAAATCAAATTCTAACCTTCAATCCTTTTGGTAATTTACGACAACGATTTTGAAATTCCATCAATTCGTTGTTAATTTCTTCAATATTTACGTCATTCCATGGAATATCATAGTAACTGCTAACTCGATCTATAACATCGTTGTACAATTTGTATAATTTTTGTAACAAATTGAGCTCTTTCCTGATTTGGGCTAATTCAGGGTATTCAGTTGTCGGTAAACCAAACAATTCCTCTCCGCTTTGATAGGTTTGTAATTTACGCCACATTCCGTCAAAACGGTTCTGTAATTTTTGTTGTTTTTCAGACTTTTAAAAAAGATGTTCGAAATATAATAGAAACGTTTACGAACTTGGAATAAAATTAATCGATCCGAAGCTTCACGTGGAGTCAACCCGGACATCATTGGACCAGACGTGTGATACTGGTGACAATAATCTTGACTATCCTGTTTAAATTTGTCCAAATTTCGGAACAATTCTTCTTCAAAATGAGGTTGCATAGTTAATAACATGACATTGACATCCATAGCACGAGCTAAAAGTCTTTGCCAAGTGTATCGTAAATTATCCACTTGTTCTAGATCTTCTCGGTCTATAGGGAGTTCTGATCTAGTTATCAAATTGAAAGCTTCCTGAAATATAAATTTTATTTACAGCATTATACATGTGGATACTTTTAAAATAAATTTGAAAATCACTTCAATAGGCTCAATTTTTAATTCCATGTCGATTTCTTGTTCTCGTATCTTTTTCAGCATATCCATCACAAGTCTAACATCATCCAGATCTCTAATAGGTCTTTCAAGTTTGCGTTCCATTTCATTTATCAGCGCGTAAACGTAGTCCATCTCGCGACGGTATTTTTTACGTAATGCTTGACCGATACGATTATTACATGATTTTATTTCCATGAGCAATCCGAATTTTAATCGCTCTTAAATAATTATTTTTTCAATAAAACCATACCCGATGTTTTTAACTTCATAATTCGCGTTGCTTTTCTTACCAATACAAATTATAAAACAAGTTCCAAATACTTTATTGTCTGGTTGCGTCTTTAATTCTGATATGAGTTCTTGATGACGACGCAAAGCGGTTTCTGAATCCGGTAAATTTATAGTATTCACATCTTTTTTTTCGTTAGCTTCATTTTCCCATAGTATTTTAAATTGAGACCATTGTTCAAGATAAATTTTCAAATCCTAAATTAAAAGCTCAATTGTTATAATCATTATACACATTTAAAGCTCCTAAAAAATCCGTATGATTACCATCCTGATTTGATTAGAACAAGTGGACAACATTGACATGGTTTTTACTACATCTTTATTTTCAATAACTTGACTATAGAAGTTACGTGGTTGAAAAGGAAATTTCGGTTTCGGTTCGGAAGCAAGCTTATACAATCTTCTTCTTCGCGTACGCGGATCTTCGGGTAGAATTACATTTAAACTGGTCTCCTGTTTTACAGATTTATTAAATTTGAGAAATACATCTTTTTCGCAATCAAAATCTCCTGTAGATTCGAACAACTTGTGCCATTTCTTCTGTAAACATTAGGAAAAAGGAAAAAGGAAACGAACAGGGGCACAATAACACGTAAACAATCACAATTCACAAGTCAACAGGCAACACGTTAGTACGATTGGAAATTAAACAAGTATTTCGATAAAGTGAAATATCGCCGAGTTATAAAATACACCTGTTGCGGTTTTCCAGCAGTCCACTGAGCGACTCCTTTCGAAACGCCAGAAATGTATTTACCCGCCAGTACAAGACATTCCTGAATTTCGTCCATGTTTGGTTGTATTATGATATTTGGTATTTTTAGAATTGCGCTTAAATGAAAAATTGGCGTTCCTTCTGAATATAAAAATAACAAACGTATTTTAATATCGTCGTTTATGAGCAGCTCTCTTCGAATAATTACCAGATTCGACTGAAAAACGACGTCTTAAATCATCCAATGATTGCCTGGTAACTCTAACTAAAACATCGACGACTTTTCGACTATAACATCGTCGCATTTCGGAAACTGCGTTAGCTGCAACATCATTCATCACTTTCGACATGGCGCTATTTGCCAACATGAGGGAATAGGGTTTATCAAAACATTCACAGATCACGTTCCAATCTTGTTGTTGTTGACCGGTGGACGCAACAGATTCATTTGTTGAAATACATCCTTCATCTAGAAATATTGATTTTAATGGATCGAAAAACAATCACGTCAATTAAGAACTGATAACTTCATAATTTGTTCTCACCTTCTGCCACGTCGGAAAGTAATTGAGTTTCCGGAGATTTTTGACTAGACATTTTTTGAACGAGTTTTAAAATATCTTCGACGGCTTCTTCCACCATTAGACTTTTTTTGTTTAATTCCTACAATAATTAATCAAATGTACTTTTACATATAAGTACATCTGTAAAATTCTTTAAATTTTAATAAACGTAATGGTCCATTTGTATCATTCATTTCCGCGCATTTTTTATATTTAATTAGAAGTCATGAAACTTACCATTGCCGCATGATTACTTTTTTCCTCCATTTTTTCTAAAAACTGAGCAATACTCCAAGGAGACTGTTCTGGCAATGCGTGCAATTTAATGTAATTCATCGAGTCCAATACGTTAAATACGCGATTTTCATAAATATCATGAACCCTAAGAAAACCGTTCAATTTGCTTATTTTACTTAATTTTTTGAATTACGTGTTAAATATTGAAATTTCACCTGGAAACAAGAATTTCAAAATCTTTTATAGCTTTTGAAGTATCATTCACAAAGTTTTCCCAAGTTGGTTGAGTCCACGTAACGGTATGAACTGCTGGTCCAAATAAAGATACGAGGTGTACCAAATGTGGTAGTAATAATGGTCTCACCTCTGATTTTACATTCGCGACAGCTTTCAAAAAATTTCGCAACAAAAACTGCAAACACAGAAACACATTAAACCAAGCTAAAATATGTTCCATATATCATCAAATCCTGTACCTTCAAAGAATCATTGATTCGCATAAAATATTCACGTTTGGAGAAAATAGCCATCGTCACATTTGGGACAGGTAGATCCATTTTAGCCATGCATTCGGTTTCCCTAATGAGTAAAGTTATACGATGATCTAGATTTACCAACAAACTACCACTTTCTGGATCCATACGCAAAAGAGTTTGTTGTAAGCAATCTTCAACTATCCAAACCTTTAGAAAAAAACAACGTGAAAATAAGGTAAATGAATGAATATTTGTATTTCTTTTCACTAACCCACAAACGAAATTTTTTCACTTACATTAGTATTTACCCAAATATTCACAATATCTTCTTCAAAAGACGTTAAAGCCGAAACAGCTATGTTGTATTTTTTACTCAATTCTGAAGTGGTAGGAAGTGTTTTCAAAACTGGGTGTTGCAAAGCTTCCGTTAGCAGGTCTTCCAAACGATATTTTAACGATCTCGTCCACTTAATGCGACCTTGAAAAAAATCTGTTAATGAAATTTCATAAAGCTCATTTAAATATTTAAATAAGCAGATACCCGCAAGTGGCGGAAACGTTCTTGCAAGCGGAGGATCGTGTTTTTGCTTTCGAAACATTTTCAAAATACGTTCAACTTCCCGCTCGCAATACTTGATAACGCGATCATATTTTTCATCTAATTTTTTCAAAGGTATTTTTTCGCTAATCTAAAAAATTCAACGAATTAATCAAAATTTCAAACCAAGATTGTAACTAAGATATTAAGAGTATACCTGCTCGAATCTTGTCAAGAATTTATATCCTTGTCGAGTTTCCCATATATCACAAAAATTATCTTCAATGGTAGTTGCGATGTGTTCTTTCAAAATATTTGTTTTTTCAATAAAGTTATCGAAATCTTGATCGAAGTCGGTATTTTTTTGATTCAAATAATCGTAATTTTTACTAGTTATTTCATTTTTTGCTTCGTTGAACGATCGAATAGCTTCGTCCAAAGCTGATAATAAATTTTAAATATTATTTACCTTTTTGTTTACGTGTTATCACGCGTCAGCTGATTACAAAGAGAAATTATTTACCTTCTCCTAACAGCAATCCTGTGATCAAAATTAATTCAAAATTTCAAAGATAAACAGTTTTTGAACCTATTAAGTAATAAATAAACAATTATTCGTAGGATTCCTCACCTTCCATTCTCCGCTCAAATAATTTGTTATAATCTTCGATCAAATCAAACAGCATGATTATTTTTTTCAGACGATTACAAAATGAGTCGAATTTACCAAATACATAATTTTCTGAGAATTTAAATTGGGAAGCTGCATTTTGAGTCATCGGGAGGTTTTGTTGTTGAACCAAAGCGTAACTATTGTGATACACTGTATTTAAACGGATACAATCATTAAGCTTCTGACAAACTTGAATTCTTTCTTGTTTCCATATTGGTTCGGTATTTCGAGATGTAATATACTGTTTACACGTTTCGATCATTTGATTAGTGATCTATTTTCGAGGAAAAAAGTTACGAAGACAAAGAATAAGTCGGTAAATAAACGTGACAAAGATAAAATTCAAAATGGACGATATTAATTTAGTAGGTAACCAACCTTTATCATCAAAGAAGATATTCTTTCGGGAGTGTTATAAAATTGAGAGACGTTGTGAATTAATTTCACAGTTTGTAGTAAGCTCATGATAGAATCTTTCATTTTCACCTAGAAATAGTAACTTGGTCTTATAAAAATTTATTCAAATTTCATTCTTGAATTTTGAGTTGAAAATTACGATCGAAATGAAAATCACTTACGGGATCTTGTAGGTACAAAGAATGACAACACTTTTCCATTACTTGAATAAATTTTGCGTTATCTCTAGCTTCATTGTAGTAAGTGGTAATTTTAGTTTCAATCTCTCGCCAAACTTTTATTAATTTAGAATGCGCCAAAACCAAACATTGGATGGATATTTGTATCTGAAACGAAATAGTTGAAATCAAATGATACGCATAAAATGGGTACACCGATTTAAGACGTAAAACAACAAAAAAAAATTACCTCCTCAGATCTCATTCCAATAACAATTTGAGAGAATTGAGCACATCTTTTTTTCCAATATTCCAATTCATCTTGAGGTCTACTGGCGTCGCTTTCAGTCCTCAATTGTTCACATTCGTTGATCACCTAACGAAATATTTTTCTGAAGTAATAAACACGAGAAATGGTTTCTTAGTAAATTATCATGTAAAAAATATCTCGTACTAACGCCTTGTAATTTCTTCATCCAAATTTTTACACGGATTTCAAGAGCCGTCATTTTTTCTGGTTGCAAAATAAAGTTTTTCATGTCCTCTGGGCTGACAAGTCTCGATGCTAAGTTCATGTGAGCCTCGAAAACATTAGGTTGGTTGCAAACATCTTCGCAAACTACAAGAGAATCATTAAAATACAGATTGAAAAAATTCAAAAAGCTAAGTTTCTTATCACTTCATAAGTTACAATTTTGTTAAATGCGGCGAGAAATTGATTATTTAGTTTATTTAGTTATCTTTTGTTGGTAAGTAGTATGTACCTTTTAATGCACTGCAAAAAGAACGAAGACTCGGTAGCAACTGATTTTGCACCATGGGACTGGTCACTTCGTCGTCATCGCCATTTCCGGGGAAATAAGTTATAGCCGGCATAAAAATATGTTCTAATATTCTTTGAATGCAAGTAACAAGTCCGATATCAGCGGCATTCAGGACACCACAAAACAAATCCTATAAACAGATTCATGTGATTTCAAAAACATTATTTCATTATTAGAGTCACATTCTGAGACTCTGAAAGTAAGTACGCGGGTAGAGCAGGTGCCTTTACCGTACCTTATGAAAACCTTCTTCAGGCAGAGGTTTTGTATTATTTAATCTCAAAATATAAACGCAAATTCCTGTCAATGGTATTGTAGTGCCGTCAGTGAGAAATAATTTTTTCTTGCGAATAACATTACCAGCGATAGATCCAACCATTTTTGGTAACCTGGAAGCCGTTTTGGCCTAAAAATTTGTAGTTAGACAGACATTGCTCGACGTGAATGTTCGATAAAAAATAGAAATATAAGTAGTTTAGGTACCGATTCAAAATGCATGTTCGAATCTGTTTCATCGACTTCTTGGTAAAACCACATTAGTTTTGTCCTCATATGAGGTAAAAATAACTGATTGATTTCATCTAGCTAAAAATAAGCATAGCGTGAATTACCACGAAGAAATACATCTTAATGCTTTTCTATTTTTTTTTTTTCAATTTTACCATATTGCCTTCAAATACATTATCCATTACTTCAGATCGTAACATTCCTGTTGAATCTGTAAGTAATTGAAATGTAAATTCCAAACGAGGATCCATTTCCCCTCGACGAGCTTTTCTCTCACATTCTTCCCGACGTTTCTGTTCACGTAAAAAATTGTTACGGTATCAAAATAAAAAAATCTTAACTTTCTCAAATTGAAAATAAGCTAAAATAATGCACGCGGAGAGATCTTTCAATTTCATCTTTTCACTTCAAATATCTTTCTCATACTTTAGGGTTATCTCATATTATGATGTCAATTAAAAAAAAAATAAATTCACAATTTTTCAACATCGAAAAACAATATTGAAAATATAATTATAAAGAAAAGAAAACCTGAGCAAGATCCCCAACTTCATCTTCATCTTCTTCTTCAGACTCATTACCTTCATGTTTAGGATCACGAGTAAACATAATTATTACCGGAAAAAATCAAGAGTGAACCGTAATAAAAATAACGCCTTCGTTTTGTTGTATATGTTGCGAAGGAATGAACAACTTTTATGTAGCAAAACTGTCAGCCTACATGTGCTGAGGTGGAAATAGATGATGGATGCACACTTTTACATAACCCAAACGTGTAATTTTTCATCACTACATATTATTCCTTAATTTTATGACATGCAACTTCGAAGCACAGGACAATTTTTTATTTCTTTGTTAAAGTGGAGCCCAAAATGTTGAACGAATTAAATCATTTTTCAAGGAAATCAAACGGAAAATATTTGTTACTTGGGAATTTTTTCATGAAATGTTTTGGAATAAGTAATAAAACATTTTCGGCCGGGGTGATTTTATGAAACACGAAATAATTTTAAATTTATTCTCCTTTGCATCGCGAAGAAAATTTATACCCCACTATTTCGATTACACATTATTATCATTTGGAAAGTTTTTAAATTTGACACTCGACTTATTCGACATATCTATACCAAATGAACTACTTGCGTGTCACGCTTTTATAAACATCAACTTTCTTAAGAATCCGAACAAAACTTTGAAATATTACGAATACTGTCACATATTTAAATCATTTGCGAATTTTCCCATTTCATATTCAAGAATAATAATAAATGCCGGAAAAATTTACGATATTTATACAAAGTGTCAAGGATGTAACCAACGCAATAATCTTTTCAACATAGTTGTATTATTGTTATTAAATTCGAAATCATTTTTTTTTTTACTTTTCGTTGATAAACGTTGATTATTGACAACGACAATCAATTTTATGGCAAAAAGAAGACCGCTAAGAAAGCGAAAAAGCAGATCTTTCTATTTGCATGAGTTCATTATACGACAGAACTATTTTTGAAATTATTGCTCAATTCAAATCATCAGCCAACATAGATTGTTTAGTAGGACATAGTGTTAAAAAATTAACTTCCTAACAAACAATAATTAATTACAACACAAAATAATTAACTCACTCTTGTCGCGGAGTCTACCCGTTTAGGGGGAGGCCTCCGTTTCATGAAGAGTCGTTGTCGGGGAAACATTTTTATCCCTTCTTCGTTATTCCTTTTTTCTTATATTTTTCCGTGATAAAAATTACATGTAAATAAGACTAGACTTATCGATTACTGCCGCATAAAAGAATAACAACAATAAATACTCCTTATTTTAATAACTATACGAATACTCCTTATTACATTAACTCATTCCCTGTATCAAATTACTTATTTTGGCGAAAAACCGTACCTGGTATGAAATTAAAATATTACTTAGCAACCGTAACTAGTCCCAGTAAACAATCTTATAAACTTCAATAGAGGTATGTTGTGTTTTACTCTTGTATACCTAAAGTTTTTCGATCTACCACGTAGAAGAAGGATACCGCAGATACGTGCAATTTTATGGATACCTTAAATTTGCGGTTTTATCAATTACCTATCCCAGAGAATCTAATGAATCGTTTTGACTTCATAATTTGAATTATGAGTATAATATCTCGGTTTCCTTTCCATATTTCTTTTAGAATATGGCAGGCTACAGCAGCGATTAAATAATCACTTTCAGATAATTTAGTCGTGATTTATGAATGATGAAAATAAATGACGTTACAAAATTCGCAACACAAAAACAAATGTGGAGTATAAAATATATTTCATTTGAACCACGAGTAAATTTTCTAAAAATGAAAAAATAAAAAAAAACAAATCAAAATCAAATATAGATTATTAAATAAATAATTAATACATTTTTACGAGACAACATCAAAAAAAATCAGAAAATAAATAAATAGATAAATACATAAATAAAGCAAATAAAATGAAAAAAAATCACAATTAATGATGCAATTTGTACTACAGGAAGAACTTGAAAGAAATGATGTGAAAATTCGTTGTAGGCTTATTATTTTAAACGTGAGTTACTTCATGATTATTTTTCAAATAATTTTTTAGATACAAGAAAAAAATTAAAAATGATTAATAAAGAAATATTACCTTTTTTTAAAATTATTCTAAAGAATGTAATACTGTTTGGACAACAAAAAATTGAAATTTTCCACACAAAACAATTCCCAAAAAAACGTCGCTACTTTCATATTTTCATCGATGCACTGTACCCAAAAATAGAAAGCTTCTTGGTAAAACTTGGTTGAAAGTAGCTCGTTTTTATTTACTTGTAATTACTTCTAATTAAGAATTACCTATGTTTTAATTACTTTTCGACACGCAACCGAATGAAACTCATTACAAGACATTTCCTGTTCAAAGATAATCAAAATAGAAAAAAGCTCCACGTGCATTTACAAATAGAAAAAATCATAATTATTAGTTTTCATTTGAAAAAAAAAACAATAATAAGAATTGAAACATAATTTGGAAAGGATAGAAGGCAACAAAATTCAAGGAGATTTTCAAAATCGTTTCAATCATTCTGACACTATGAAAGATTTCGTAACACAAATATCTCAACGTGTAATTAAAAAATTCAAACCTGATTAAAATCTTCCATTTTTCCTCAATCTCTAAACAAAAAATTATCACAACAAATACACTTATTTCAATTATCAAAAAATACTCCCGTTTGCTATTTGAAATCACTGAACAATACGTAATGAAAACATTCGAGAACAAAATGAGTATCCGTTTCGTGTATTGAAAAATGTGATTTATGAATGAACTAGCTTATTTTACCATTTTTTACATGATTTCTATCCGTGGTTATCTGATAGTAGTAATTTTAAAAGCTCGTTTCTTATTTAAAATTTAATAGTATCAGTCACGTATAGATATTCGGCAATTCATTTCCATATTTAACTACATTTTCGGAACGTTTTAGCTTTGACGGTAATTGCCTCTACTTGAAAGCTACGCACGATATGCCTTATATGCCTACCTAAAATAAAGCCAATTGTTGATTCTATTTGGTTCGAAATCTTATCAATAATCACTGGTATTTTTGTGAACGTTTTACATAAATTCGTATGAAAAAAATGAATACATAATATAAATGGTCAAGTTCTTAAAATAACTTAAACGGTCTGTTTCCAGTTAGCGTCAAAACCGAAAGCGGTGTCAGAATCTGAATCCGATTTTTCTTCAGTCTTTTCAGAAATAATAGCTGAATTGCGATTACTAGAAGTTTCTTTGGGAACTTTTTGTTTTCGTTTCTTCACTGGAGCAAATTTCGGGGGCGGCATTTTTTTACAATCCTGTAAAAATTATTTTTCAATATAATTCCGCAGGTATGAATTAAGTAATTTTCCAAAAATAAGCGTCTTGGTTACTTGAATACTATCAGCAGAGCCCCATGTTTTGTGAGCTTTGTCCAAGTTACTTTGCGACACTCCAAGGAAATTACTCACAGCTTCGGTGGTCCGTTTCACTCGTACATTCAAAGAACCAATCCTCAAAAATCCCAAGTCCTTTTCTGTAATAATAAATATAAGTGAGAAAAATGTTTAAAAAAAGTTCGCTATTAAATAAATAATCATACCTGAGTGTTTTTTCTGGGATTTTAGTTCTGAAAAAATTAAAACATTACTTCAATATTAATTCATTTTTATGATAGATGCTACATTCGCTACTTTTTTCCCATAAAATAAGATAAATAAATGCACAAATACGTAAAACAAAAATTAATAAAGCAAAATATTGTACACATACATATTATTACTCGTATCAATAACGAAAATCAGTGTAGGTAAAAGAACAACTCAATTATATACGAAGCAGCTATAGTTATTTTTCACAACGATGTTCTCAAAACGTAAAAAAAAATATGAAAGCACATGCACATGCACTTTGTTCTCCCTGCTCAGTTTCCTCTTCCATCAAATTCTCAATAATTTTCGAACTCCATGCCATTTTTGCTTTTTAGATTAATACAAGCAAACTACATGACACAAGAGCAAAGCCAACGAATGAAATTAGTTTCAAAAACTAATAAAATATTTTCAGCATTGTTACTTTTGAAGTTAATGAAGCAGAAAAAAGACACACAAATGATTTCATTCGAACCGCGTTTTCCCGTAAAATGCTCCATCACCGCTAGAAATACCTAGAAGCAAATTCACCAACAATGAAACCCATTTGTACAGAATATTACCCACACCACTTAAACATATGTACAATCTTGAAGACTTACCATTTCGTTGATTCGGATTGATTAAAAAATGCATGCTATAGAATTCAATAGGCGTAAAGTGAAGGAAAAGAAAAATTAAAGTCATGCAACAAGCGAAGAATGTTTATTAAAGTGATGTAAATTCTGCGCACTATATATCAACTACAAATCGTATCTAAATTATTCATTAATTATTATTGTGTATACGTATATTATTTTACTTAAAGTTTATAATAGCATGAAATGAAATTGTTCCACATTTTGTTGAATAAGATATATCTATAAAAAATAGGATGAATATATAAAGGGGAAAGAGTGATTTAAAAGAAAGAAAAAGCATCTTAAATTTTAAAATGAAAAATACCTAATTTCAATAATTTTTTGTTCATTCCGTAATACTGCATTTATGTGTTTTTTTGAGGAGAGGGGGCAATGTAGCATCACACTCGTAAGCGAAAATAGCATGCGAGGAAAAATAACGTAAAGTCGATTAAAAGATAAACCAGCGATGTTGATATCATCAGGAATAAGCCAAACCAAATAAAACATGCAAAATACTTACTTTTGTAATCAAGCCTAATCGTGATGAATTAAAATAATAATAAAATATAGGACTTTTGAGCGAACAATTTTCAGGATAAAACAAGCAAGTGTCTTTTTTACAGCTCAAGAACTTAAACTAAAATTCAAGAGATACCATCCCGTCATTTTTATTCTTCGAGAACATTACTCGAGATAATGAAATAATATAAATCACTATTGATTTCGCCTCATGAACCACCTCAGAAAACTTGAGATGCCTAATTCTAAACCTTTACTTGAGTCACTTTGTAGTAAGTAACTTAAGTATACGACTATAAGTATTAGTAATAAAATGAAAGTAAGTATAAATTCTCGCGTTGTGATTGGCTAAATCACAATACACTTCTCAGTTGGGATCACCAACAGGTTTTATTTTGAAGCAAGATTGGTCATGCTTGAAAACGATTTTTTTCTACCCATCCTCGGTAATGTGTTTTGTTTAAAAGAACTGTACATACGACTAACACCTTTTCTTCGCTTTAAATACTCACTACGAAATGAATCCGCTTTTAACGAGCTGTTTTGGTTGGTTGTATTTTTATACTGAAAAGGTTTCCGCCCGCTCCAATCTCGTAGACTTGGATCAGCTCCTGGAAGTTATCATTCAAATGCATCAATAATTGAATATAATTACTTTTATGTACTATCTGGTGAAAAATTCAAACACGTACCGTAAACTTTAATTAATAAATCGTATGCGTCATCTCGATTAAATTGGGCAGCTATGTGTAACGCAGTATAGCCCTGAAAATAGATTTAAAAAATATAATAAATTCCATATTAAAATGAAAATCACCCTACTTAAATAATTATGTATTCTTGTAAAACAATACTAATAGATCACTCGAGTACTGCAACCATAAAGAAAATGTAAAAAATTTTCCAACATTAAGAAAAAAATTTAAAACCACAAAAATCTTTTAAATTATACATAAATATATTTAAAAGTTAAGACCGGCCCGTCGCTCGTTACCGCAAATCACATTCGTAGAGAAATTCGCCAACTAACCGGAATTAGTTTAAACCTCGCATTAATTTTACCCAGCGCCGATTCAAAATAAAACACCGTGTATACACGACTGCTGAAACATTCTTTCGTTTAATTTATCTGCAACAATAAATATCAAAGCAAAGGAAAAACCAATCGACACACGAGATAAATTTCAGCCCAGCTTCGGTACCGTTTAACCAATTCCCAATTTCAATTCAACACAATAGTCAGCGTAAACGGTATAAAAGTGTCATTGTGAAAACGACTCCGTTGCAAGTGGGAGTAACTCATTAGGCATTTGAGTCAGCACAACATAATGAATAACGCAATTGTACGCCTCAACTTTACGGACAATTCGACGATTTAATAGAATCGTACACGGTGTTTGCATGGGCGGAGCCAAGTATATATCATTCCAAGTACAAAACACTCAACAAAATAATTTGCAGAACCTTTACCAATGAAATACAAACCGCAAAGACCTTTTTTTTAAATAAAGAAGAGAAAAAAAAACCGAAATCCCCTTCGTTCATTATTTTCAATTGGGGGAATCGTGAAAATGTGTTTTGTCGTTTTTTTGAGATCGTCTTCATAAAACTAGTAATATTAAACTTTCCATATTTATTCAACCTCGCTAAAATGACTTCGTGTAAAATATCTTGAAAACATGAAAGATTGTGAAAAAAAAGTTCAAAGTATTCGTTCTGTACCATAAAGTATCAACTTATGTACAAGTCCGCAACACAGTTTGACATTTTCATGTCACTTCGCGACAATGATGTTCATCAGAAGACGTCATTTGATGTCACATGTCACTCGCAACTATGCCACGTCACCGTAACGATGACTTGTCATCGTATCACGCCACTTGACATGATACCATGTCATGATCAGTTGATCACATGTCACTCCTGACCATGACACGTTACCATGACGATGAATAGTCATCTTTGACGTGACGATTTTCGATTTTATGTGCCATAGCCAAGACATGAAAATATCAAAACAAAATATTTAAGAACTTTTAACTCAACATTCCAATCTTATAAGAATATTTTCAAGGCAAAGACTCATATATCTTTAGCCAAAGATCTTTTTAGTCAACAACTACTTTAATTCAACTTTTTACATTTTTTCCTAAAAAATTAATACTTTGTATGAATTTTTTTTGCGTTTTTGCGAAAAATTACAATTTTTGCATTTTTTTAAGAAATAAAAGCAGAAATTCTTTCGCATGGAAAGTTTTTCGCATGTCGGAGGAAACCATAAGATGTACGCATGGGTAGATTGACGTAAATGCGAAAAATTAGACGAATGAAGAGAACTAAAGATAGATACCAAAGCGTACGATTAAAACGTGCAATAAAAACTTAAAATTCAAATCAGAATATCTTGCAACTTCGAGGTCATTAATTAAGAATAATTTATTACGAATAATTAAATGCATTTGAAGCTTGCACATTTCATCACTCAATACGCATGTTCGAACTGCCCCTTCAGATAAAACGCTTATACAAATATATCAACATAACCGATTACTTTCTCAATAAATAAGCACGCACCATCGGTGTAAACTCTTACGGTGAATTTTTCCGCGAGAAGAAATTTATTAGAATAACCTTTAACACTGTATCTTATTTACTCGAGTTTTTCTGCAGTCTCAACTTCGATAATCGTGATAATAACTGCGCTACCAAATAATTAAAATACAAGAACAACATCAGTGAACATTTGAACATAAGAAGGAGCGAAAAGAGAGGGAGCATGAGGACAGTCATATAATAGCTACGTAGTATATTTATTATGAATACAAAGACTCCTATAGTATGCAACGACAAATTACAATTTAACGCAACAATGGATCTTCAAAACAAATCATGATTTGTATTGCACGATTATTCTTATGAACGCTTAATACATAAAAACACTTCTTAGTTTCACGCTTTTTGAGAATATAATACATATTAATAGCACGCGCAGAATCAATTACGAATACGTAATTTTTACCTTGTATGCAACTGCACCGCATCGGCGACGACTGCGTAACGAAAAATTATTATCCTACGTGGCGCTAATCAGTACAACTACGTACAATAGATAAATATACCGAACAAGTGCTCGTTATTTCGGGCCAATTTTCCGACCATTTTTTACACGACACCCGAAATTGATTCCGATTATCGCGTACGAAATTGATAAATAGGAGAAGTTGCGCGATTGTTTTATGTCTAAATAATTAATATGTTTCCATGGCGGTAGCCTTTATCTGTGCGGTTTATTGTTATATTTGGTCTTTTCAACACGTGTCCCTTCATTGTTTCCCTTTTTCTAATTCGTGGTTAACCCATTCATTGCGATTTAATCGGCACCGGCGTTTCGGGCAAAATCGTATTAATTACGTTTTAATTGTACCGTATTTATCTAGAGTTTTTTCGCGCCCTAACCGATGTACTTTCGCATCCGTACTCGAGTGTTGTTTCGTGTACGAGTATTTATCAAAAAAGCTCGAATTTTAGATCTGTGTACTTACTCCGTTCTTCGTTTTGGAAAGTGTCGTTGAAATTGTCGTTGGTATTTGTTGAATGAGGGTTTATATTCATGAAAAAGAAAAAAAAAACGAATTAATATAAATAAACGACAATTAAAGGACAAGTATTTGACAATTTTTCATATCATACGTAGTTATACGTACATCATGGAAAAATAATTATTTTAATTTATGCATCGATAAGTGACTGAAAGAAAAAAAAAACTTGATGTGCGCAATTTATGAAGTGTATTATGGTAGCGCGCGAATTGGCTGCCATAAAAACAATATAATCTTAGCGTAACGCATCTAATTACCGAAGAAAAATCTACATACAAATGATTCACCCTTATTCTTTATCCAGATTTATTTCTTTATCAGTTTTTATATTGTAAGCTAGTATAAATAAAAACAAAATGGGAAAATAAAAGATAAACTGTTTTCTAATTATCATAATATAGACAACCTTCCGCTCCTCGTGCGCAACCTTATCGAACCAGTTTAAGAAGTTAATACATAATTCATAAAAGCGGGCCCATTTTGCTTTAATAATATTATAATTACGGATCTTAACGAGCGCATTCCACACGACCGCTTGAAACTAATTACAGTATTTTTCATACGCTAAATTAGCATATATTATACTTAAAAGATCTTTTCTTTGGACTCTGAGGCCTTGTTTTTCACCGATATGTCTAGTTCGTTTTAGCAACGTTACGAGGAAAAGTCGTACTGGTAACAGACACTCCAATGAGCACTTCTCAAATTGGACCCTTCGGTAGAAAACCGATCAAAGGCGTTGAGTTAATTTATCTCAAAATTGATTTTTTTAAAGAGGTGATTTTTGAGAAGGAAATGAAGTCGTAGAAAACATCCATCAAAATTTCATTTCAAAATTTTATGAAAAATATCGAATATAAGTCAAAATGTTCAAACTTTCTGT
The DNA here is from genome assembly GCA_003261595.1 of Maconellicoccus hirsutus. Taxonomy (NCBI): domain Eukaryota; kingdom Metazoa; phylum Arthropoda; class Insecta; order Hemiptera; family Pseudococcidae; genus Maconellicoccus; species Maconellicoccus hirsutus. The sequence continues at coordinate 11,390 of QBDW01000440.1, read as the reverse complement.
TCATCAAACAACTGTAATTAATTTCCTCTAAAAATTTTCTTGAAGCTATGCAATTTTCTACAAATGACTGCTGTTTTGGTCATCAGGTCATCACAATTTATCAACGCCTTCTTCACATTACTCATCCATCTACATGCAGTTGTCCTTAAAACGAAGAAGGCGAAACAATTTCTTCAAATAAAAATTTTCAACAAAAAAAGCCTTCATTGTCTGCATCATAAACCGTATCAATTTCTTATTCGTTTTCTAAATTAGCCGCAAATTAGCAGTGGTAAAAATCCTTTGACGGACAGGCTTTATTCTACCACGAAGGTATAATCCTAAGGTATTTTCATCATCAGATTAACATCGCAACACGGAATTTTTTCATACAATGAATACCCAGATTACGCTATCAACGAATTAATTATTTCGGTATTTGTTTAAGTTCTAAAGGATAACTAGATTCATATTTTCGTACGATTTAATTGCGCGCATAATAGACCATTAAATGCGAAACAACAAAGTCGTTTTTTAAATAATTAAAAAGAATAAAATACGCTCTGTTGGCAGCTAATTTAGACTTTCCATCCGATGCTAAAACAAATAAGAATTTATTTTAGTAAAATGACCACCGTATTCCGCGATTTGTTTCCTTTTTCTTTTTTCTCCTCGTGTTTAATGAGTATTTAACACGCATAGCTCATCGTGCTACATTCGCCTACTGATATTCGCGTAAAGTTATTTTCAAAAATACATCGTCATCGTGTTCAAAGTTCACCAAACTCGTAGACAATGAAGTACCGGATTAAATGCACTTAAAAACATTAATTTTCGTTAGAAAATTCAATTTTGTGAATTCTCTCGAATGTAGACGCAAACGTTATTTATTGCTCGGCGACGATGTACGAATACGCGTAAACTTTTTCGCCATTTTTCAACCAATAGAAACACTCGAAAAAAAGACGCGTCGGTGTATCGTGCTGATCGTATTTTGATTCGATGTTTTTCCTAAATTATAAATTGGAAAAAATGGCAAGAATGAAATTTATCATAGGGAGCACGAAACCCTAAATTTGTTCAAGTTTAAAATTTAAAAAGATGTTTTTTTTCGTTTATTTTCTTTCTTGAATATTTAAATAAAATTGTAGAACTTTTCCCATCTTATTTTTTTTCCTTCAAAATTTCCATCCAAAAACATTATTGTACATCTTTTTTGAAAAAAAAAAAATTTAATATTTCAATTTCGAATAAATTTTTAGACAATCATAATCGATTTTCATCTTCTAGGCCTTCTTTCTTGTATAAAAATAATTTTGAATCACTACATTGCCTTCGATTCTAAAGATAGGCAAACCATCAATTCCCACCGAATCATCGTTAAGGCGGTAATTATCTCGACGTACAAGGGAACTCCCGCAAGTATTAATTACGGATTTTGACAAAATTTAGATATTTGGAAAGAGGACATCGAAAAACCCCAACACCAAATTTTCAGCTGACAAAGTTCATCTTACGATTTTTGGCGAATTTTTAAAATTTTCAAAAATAGCTACTCTTTATTATATGTATATGCGTAGTAAATTGTAAATCAGAAAAATCGTCGTAACTCGTGTAAAAGTGAACTTCAGTAGTTAAAGATTTGACCATTGCATATTCTCACGACACCAAATCGATCTCCCATAGTTTCGAAAAAATTTGGAATCAACACTTGAGACCGGTATTTTTCATCAATTGTTATTTATCTTTTTCATGAAGACTCAAAAATTTGTCAAAATTTGGGAAATGAGCTAGGTGCTTGAAATTTTGATCCCAACTCGGTATTTTTATTTACTTTCGATGAAGCAAAAACTTTTGCCTCGCGAACTTTTTTTCATCTCTTATTAACTGTCGTATTATTGATCAAATTTTTCAAAATATGGCAATTTTTGAAAATTTTGAAAATTCGCCAAAAATTGTAAGATGAACTTTAGCAGCTGAAAATTTCGTTGTAGGATCCAAGTTTCGTCAAAATTCGGTTCCTTGTTAGATACCTTGATTTTGAGATTTCGATTTGTGTTCTGAAATTTTCACGACGAATCGCAATCAAGCTCGCAATAACAACTTTCTATTGGTCATTTGTACTTCTTAGGTCACTTACACCATCAAAGATGGCTTTCAACTTGTAAAAAACAACAGTAAGTGAACCTAACGCGCTTTCATATTCACATGTATTGAAGTGTGTGTCAAGAGTCAGGACTATTTTCATCGCAATCGTAGGTATACTTTATTCAGCTTGCTAATCATTTCGTTTGTTGGAAATCAACAAAAATATGCCGAGACTTGAAAATATCGAATAGATCTTACCGTTCGAGTATTAGCATCCATTTTATAGGTACCAGCGATCAATTTGATGATATCCAAATTACCGTGTTTCGCTCCCCAATGCAACGCCGTCTGTAAAATCGGATAAATTTCAAAATTACAACATAAAACATACATAATGGTAATACAACAATACGATCATTTTCTTTAGCCTATAAGCACGCATCGTATTACACGGAGAAGTCAAAACAGATAAATTCGACATTTACGCTCGAACTAATCATCACAAGGGACGCGACGCCGCCTTTAACAAACCAACAAGCGATAAAATACAAGAATATACCGCATAACGTAAGGTAAAACGAGACAAATATTTCGCGTAGATCGAAGGTTGACACGCGTTCTTGTAATTGTACACAAACGGACGTTTATTCCCAAAATATTAATTTTGTCAAGTATACAAAGTTAAGGGATCCCTGTATGACAGGAAATTCAAGTCCCGGTGGCTCGTAAATGGTGTAATGAAGGACAAGACGTGTCAACACTTTACATTCCTAAGTGACAATCGCATACTATCCAAATGATAAATGCCGTTTAGCCAATGTGTCGGTATATTCCCGCGAGATCGTCTGCTCTACGTACACTTCTTGATGATCTGTTGAAAAACTCGAAAAGAAAAATCTATTTGGTAGAAAAATTTTCATCTATCATCTCGTTTTAACTTCACAGTTTCACAGATATGATTAATTTCTCAATGTAAAGCGTATTTGTTTTTTTTCTCTTTCCGAACTACACAATATTTATAAATTCTCCAATAAGGAAAAAATATACACTTATTTTTTTTTAATAGATCGGTGAAGGTGATAATTTAATAAAATGATAAACGAAGTGATATTTTGTACCCTTTTTTTTTGTAGATTTCTTGGTCGCTGAAAAATTCACTTTATCGTAGAATCGCCTAAAGGAACTGCTTTCATCGAAGTAATGAAAAAAATGTTGATCGATGATGAAAGGTTGGTGTTAAATTTAATGCCCCAACGATCTGATCATGTCAACTAAATAAAGGTAAATGAAGTTGATAAAACTAAGTGATGTCTAAAGTAGTCTCGTAACGTTCGCCTCCATTGCGCTGGTATTTCTCGCCTTAATAGAATACGTCCACGAAACTCCATCTTGTAAATAGCAAACCCTAACAATACTTCACCGACGGCTTTTCATCGGCGAAAATATTAAGCGGATTTGACCATCTATGCTATATCGACACCATACAATAGTAACCCCTGTTCACGCTTTTAATAACTACAAATGATATTCTAATCAGATAATCTGAGCAAGTTATCAGGCAAGAAGTGAAAAAAAACTACTTTCAGGCGCTATCGTCGTACGCGTTTTTATATGATTTACCTGCCGTAGTCAAAATACAACTTAAAACTGCGCTATCGATTTTGTTACATACACGTACCGTTGTCTCATCAATCACATTACTTCCTATACATATACACCTATCTATCTGTTGGAAATTAATTAATCCGTGTCGCTCATCCTATATTTTTTTCCCACTAACGACCAGATTCCATGGACAATTTCTTCAATTTTTGACACTGATAATAAATTGATAACCGAATTTAAAATAAAATCCAAAAAATGAAAACAACGTTATCGAACCGCGAAGAAATATTTGTCAACGTGTCATCAGGTACAGATAATGAAAAAATTTCACAAAAACGTATTCAGGTACCTTACCTACGCATTATTAGTACAAATACAACATATTATGTAGTTTTAAATGAAAACCACGTACCTACGAATAAGACTTCTTCGTTTTCAACATTAAGATTTACAACGCTCAAGAGCCTATACTCAACACCCCAGCCTAAAAACAACTTTAATGATTAATGATTAAGGCGAAACGCTAACCTTATATTTAATTTATGATTTCTCTAACAAGTACCAAAAGCCCGGTGATTTCTTTATTTTCGCTCGCCTTAAACTAGGACGACGATGAGCGGACATGGCGCTTTTGAACACGCGTAAACACCTAATTATAATCAATGGCGCATTTTTGAAATTTTTCCACATTGACATACCACGCAAGAGACAGCTTAAATAGCAGCGGCGTGTTTAACGACCTGAAAGCTGACACATATCAGCCACATCGTATATTCTAATTATCTGATCATTTTAACTACCCTTTTCACAATTGGTAAAAATTAGTGTCCTTAAGTGTATATGGTTTATAAAGACCAAATTATTTCATAATTATTCATCAAGTATTGAGAAAAGTCTAAAAAACAAACTTAAAGAAATGGGGGAAAATATTACTGATTAGAATTCCCCATATTTCACTCATTTCCCTAGAATATATGGTTGGGTAAGAAATTCTACAGAAAAAGGAAATTCCATGGTTACTGGCCAACGCCACCGCTAAAAAAAATATACGGCGCGTAACACGTTTCAAGAGGAAAAAAAATAATCACCTGACTTGTCATCACATATCATCATCACACCTATTACCATGACAACATCATGATATATCACCATAATACATCATTATTAAGGTCACTATGACTATGACCTGTCATCATAAAATGATCATGATACATCACCATGATATGGTCATACCTCACTCACGACCATGACACTTGACCGTTCCAATGACGTTCATCATAACAAGTCATTAAGTATCACATGCCAATTATAGTCATAACACCTCATCATGATAATGACTTTTTATGGTACCTATACTATATTACTCATGAAGTCATGATTATGATATGTTACCATAACAATAATGTGTCATCTACGAATTGTCATGATAACATGAAAATATAATCACTCATGAGCATGACACATCGCAATGAGAACGGCTTGTGCCATCGTATATGTCATCATAACAATGACATGTTATCGTGACGTTGACATGAAAATATTAAAATCATCACTCATGAGCATGACTCGTCGTCATGACAACGGTTACCATGACAACCGTGTGACACTTAAATGTCAAAAGTCAAGTTCTCTCGAATAAAAATCTATTCAAAAACCCTTCCCTTTTCACCACCATTCTCATTTTAATGAATATCTCGAAACTGACTTGATGAATGTTGAGTAAATGGGTATCTCACTACCCTCCAGCATCCTATATCCCCCTAATAACTCTTACATTCTATACACTCCTTAAATTATACACTAAAATTCATATCTCCTTTTCATTGAAAAAACTAAACAAACTTCCCGAAAGCTCAAAACCATCTTACGAATCAACTACGCGATTCAAATCGTAGGCCTATGTAGATAACATCACCTTACCAGCTAAATTATTTAACGGAAACTGTAAACAACCAAACATGGTAATAAAAATTTCACCTTATTAGAACAAACTCTTCGACCAAATACGAAACAACATACACAGTTCAATACAACACATTCGACATTTACAAACAGGGCGAAGGGAGGATCATTAATAAACATAAACAGATCAACGGTATAACGAAGAAATGAAAATGAAGGTAATGCACATGGCCATTCGAGGGCACACAGGTGTTCCCTGCTGGCACACAGTAACAGGGTCACTTCCTGGCCATTTTCCCAATACGTCGCAGTCCCTGGCGTTTCTCTAACGTAAACGGTTTCATTCTGCGAACCTTTTTGACATTACGATCGTCTACACGACTAGTCAATTTCTTGAAACGACTTTAACTGCGGAAGGATGTAGTAAATATATTCCCATGGTTTGCTTCGGCCATTTCGTTTATAACCATATATCGCGGTGAAAAATGTATTTTTTACAAGCGGCGCTCGCGTGTGAAAAGGATATTTATGTACAAGATGTTTCATGTTTTGATGAAGATGGAACAATGAAAACTGCGCTAAATTCGTCGATCGCTCAAAACGCCTCGAGTTAGTCACGTGGTAATTTTACTTTAACATAAACGCGACAAATCGTTTTACTTCGTAAAATGAACATTAATTTTACATTCAGCTGATACGTACGCCCCCAACTGGCCAATTTAGCATCTCCGATAACATCTCAAATCTATTAGTCGCCTTTAATTCGCAACAACAATCGTACCATGTGCTAGAACTTATAAAGCAGCACAAAGAGTGGAAAAAACGAGAAATAAACCAGTCCCAAGATAATAAATCTATATACCTCCTCAAATTTCGTACGCTTAATAACCGACAATTACTTTGGCAAATGCTCTACCCGGCACATGATCGTAATTACGCTTCTATGCCTATAAGTCCAACGCTACCAAACAAAAGAACTCACCTAGCGAGTATTTAATACCTTTAACGCCTATTTTAATACTCCCAACGAGAAATTCTCTCGTGCCGCGTCCGTCAAAAAAATTATTTCCCATTATCTGTAATCAAATATGAGCGCTAATTTTAAAATAAACGGAAGCGCGTTTGGTCAGTCGACAAAAGCAGATGTTTTCATTTAAATAGATATTACTTAGAACGCGGTAACTTGATAATAATATGATAAATTTTTTAAAGCGCGATCAGTTACGAAAAAGTGAAATGATAGCGATCCACAGGTGTTTGACCATTTTATCCTCCGAAAAAGCCTCTTCCCATAAACAAAAGCTACCCAACTTACTCCTTCTTCTTCTATTACTAATAAACGCGTATATTTTTTCAAATAATTTTTCATTCGACTGTGTAATTATGTAAAATTCCGAAAAATATTTAAATTCTATCTTTAACGTTAAATACGTTTACCCAGCACAAAAAAAAGCACCTACGGTATGTAATTTTGTAATTTTCGTTAGATAATCAGTCTAATTATATTTCTTGCTTATTTTATACACCGATCTGTGATAACGAATAAAGCGAATAAAATACTTTACGTTAATTATCGTACGAAATTAGATTAATTCTAAAGTATAAAAACGATTCGATTTTTTTATTATTTTCATTTTTTTTCCACGTTAAATTTTACGAATATTTTGACGAAAATTTGTTACAAGGTTAAACGAGATTTAATGCATTTAACGAATAGGTACGTAAGTATGTATTTCGTTTTGAAAATTACACGAACATGGTATTTTTCCCCCTTCTATTCTCTACGATACACAACGTTTTCCCCCTTTTAGACATCTTTTTTACGATGTAACTCGCATCCATTTTATATAAAACAATCGTATCATTTCCAAGTGAAATTCTTTACAACGTATAAAAATGTTATTTTAGAAAATAGAAAATATGAATATATATCTACTCGAGACCCGAGAGATGTTCACTTCGGACACAATATTCACAGTAAAATCGTAATACATGTATCGTCCCAGATAATGTCCACGTAACCATTTATAAGAAAAAAATAAAAAAGCATATTTCTTCCAAAATGCCGACAAATTTTTATCTTCAGCTTTTCAAACAAAAGTCGATGAAGAGATTCAACGACGAATTATAATAATTTGATTATTTCCGAGGAAACAGATCAGATTAAAAAGGTGGAAAAAAGTGGACGAAATTCAAAAACCCAATACCAGCGGCTGTGTTCGTTTTGCAGGCATCTTTCGAACCACCTGTCATACTTTGATACACGAATTCCTTCGAGGTTCAAGTAACAATTTGTGCTCTTACACTTTTCTCTAAAATGTATTAACCGTCTGAGATAATTCCTGACATTATAGGATATTCTTGTAAGAAAGGTGGTCAAAAAGAAGGTAAATCGGCAGGGGCGGATTCAAATGAAAGGGAAATTGTCCCTAGTGTAGACGAATTAGCATCATTTTGGGAAAATGAAAACATTTTTGGATGCTAAAGCTTTTATGGCGAAAAATTGTTGAGAGAGTGGTTCCCTAAACGACTACAAAAAATTACTGTTGGTGGTTAACACTCCCAAAAACCTTTTTTTCACATTATCTCCCTGGAGTTTAATTTTACGGCAAAAATAGTTTAGTACTTATTTATTCTACACTAAATTCCTTACAACTTTTGTTTGACAATTTTTTTTCTACGACCTTTGGTTAAGGAGGTGGAGGGTTTTGAAAAAAGAAATAGTCGGAAAATACATAGTCTGAGAGCCTATCAAGTGAAAAGAATTGAAATTGGGAACTAACTCCAAAAGTTGGTGTATATAGCCCCCTGTTCAAAAAGACCAGTTTACTAACTCTCCGTTGCTGCTTACAAGCTCAGCGAAAGCTCAAAGTTTCAAGCTTTCAGTAGAATTTCGCATTACATAATTTTTTTTAGAAAAAAATGAAAAAATAAAGGTACTAGACAAAAAATACATGAAATTACCTTTCGTAATATGGTTTTGAAATTTGGCTAGCTTAATGAAGATGCGTCATCTAATTCCATGCAAATTATACGTACTAACCTCATCCAGTTTCTTTTCTCATTTTTCCTTCAAATAAACTCACCTAAATTCTGCTGAATTAGCACTTCGTAGGTGAAAAAATATGTCCACGATTATTTAACGATTTGAATGAAAATTCCATGAAACGTAAACAGATACAGATAAATTTACCCATTCACTAAAGTGACTTTGGCTTCGATACTTTTCAATTTTTTTCCTTGAATTTATGGAAGAACAGAACAAAAAAATTCAACTATTTTACAATACAGCAAAAGAAGTACGAATCGAAGTACATAATTCATCTTCGCAGACTTTATTTCATAAATAGATGATAAGTTTGATTGAAAATACCATATAGATTACTCTTCTATACTTTCTCATCGCTTTTCGATCCGATTCAAGCGCGGATTTGTCGGGATAGAGAAAAGAAAACGAGCAGAAAGACTGGAATGACATACATTATAGATGTATGGGAGGTCGGCGATTACGTCGCTCGCGAATTCGCCATCTACCGTGCGTTTACTGGGGCACTGCATGTCAGCATTAAATGCAGTTTATTCTGTTAGACGCGGACCACACAGAACTTTAATCTAATCAGGAATAAATAACAGATGACGTAACTGTTTTAAATATTAATTCACATATATCTGTTTATAGTACTGTTCGATATAAAGTAGTACCTCAGGTTGCCATCACATACATTGTAGGTCTGTGTGGACGAACCTTAATACTATTATTCGCGTAATTACCTCCACGTGAATTCGGCTAATCCTTCTTATCTCGTAAACGATGACTGGTCATCGAAATAAATACAAAAAACGTGACCTTTTCCAAGCTTCTGGTATCTTATCATTTAACGCCGAAGACAAATTCAACAATATACTTTTTAATAGTATCTAAATACGTTAATTCGAAGGGCTTATTTGGTCTAGACGAGGACACCTTTTGATACGAAGTACTATACGTAAAACACATGTAAAGGATTAATAAAAAAACCGATACATAGTTGGAAAAAAACTAGTTTCGATCTTTTGAAAATGAAACTCGTCTCGTCACTTAATCCTGCGCAGTTTGTCTAACATCATCGCGTATGTCAATACTTCAAAAAAGAAAAAAACCTAAAAAACTCATCCACGCTCGTCGAAAAACTTCTCAACGTTACATTTGTCATAAAAAGCAATATAACGATATTCCCGAAAAGACGCACGAAAAAGGGGCCGAAGCCGACAAACGGGTTATCCCGTAAAATAAAACTCGAAAATCGGTCTCATTAGATTTTCTTATCGCGATGAAGCGGTAGAAAAATAACCGACCTGGAAGTAATATAATCGGTTCACTTGATTCGTTCTCTCGGAGTGTGGTTCGAAGCTGAAAGTATCATTTTGCTAGGTAAATGGGCTACTTCTGACGGATGTGAAATACGCTGTTTGCCCTTAACAATAGGAAAACCAAGGTACCATGGTTGATATCATACAGCTCCCTTGTCCTATAAGTGTTTTGCTTGTCTCTGCTACCATTTCGGTACCAATTCTTATAATGATAATTGTATTAACCTCGTACAATAGATTATACCTAAGGCTTTTGCGGTTTCCCTCCTTATCACCTAACAAAACGATTTCAACTATTTCGCTATGCTTTATTAACTTATTTATATTTATTTTAACCATGTAATAGCTGCTGGTATTTGAATCGACATGGTGTTGCGTTCGTTCAACCAATGAGGTCCGCCTTTTTTGGCGAATTCGTTCATCTTCGAGATACTTTTGTCAACGTCTTACGTTTCCCTAGTCCGATACCACATGACAAGGATTTTGCCGATCGGCTTGTGAATTTTTCAATCTGTTTGTTTTTCGAGTACTTTTTCCTGAGAATCGTTTGGATATTTTTAACTATTCTGAGATGCTTTTTAATCGTATTTGATGTTTTTCAAGTAGCCGATGAAAAATTTACCAAATTCTTAGTTACTTTTTAAAAACCGAAGGAGCTCTTTAGATTTACATAAGATAATATTGTTTCTTTTAGTTATAGAATCTGGAGTTCTTCGGTAAGGTCAATCTTGCTAATTGAGAACACTCAAAATACCCAAGCCTCTATTACATGTTCGAATTCAAAAATGGCTGCAATGGTAGTCAGAGATTCCCTACATTAAATTTCATGACATTTACGCATGATAAAACTCTAATATCTGAGTCCAAAATTGATTCAAGCTTATCTTATTTTGCGTTCATTGTAATCTATGGACAATTTTTAATTTCAGGTTAATTGAGAACAGTACACTATTTTTACAATTGTCATCGAACAAACTTTAAATCCAATACATGTTTCTGGTGGTAAATTTTCATGTTCATCAATATTAGTTATTATCATTTTTTTCACAAGGAGCACGGCTTAGGCGTTAAACGATAAAAACAACCATGGAATTTGAAAAAAACCATTCTGCATATCTAAATCAACTTCGGATCGGGAAAAAAAGCTATCCAGATCGATGCAAAATTTCAAAACGCATTTTGTGAGGGGTCAGGCAACCTTCGTTTGAGGGTGGAGTGGAGTCTAAAACTCAAAACAACGTTTCTTTTAAGAATAGCCCCTCTTTGCGCTTCACCCCAGTAAACACTGATAAGACTGCGAAATGCCTTTGATTTTTTTTTATTAAATAAATTTCACTAATTTTACTCATTCCTGTAATCTTTATTGATCATTTTTGCAATTTTTTTTTTTTTTTTAATTTTTATTATACTGGGCGTTTTTAATTGCCAAGATTATTACGCCCAGTGATGAAGGATTCGGACAGGGG